>JAULBM010333027.1:0-12934 GCA_032357055.1 Geukensia granosissima
ATTTTTTTCAATGTCAAAAATTTAACATAGAGGGGTAATGGGAATTTTTTTTATGCTGAGGAAAACTGAAATTCTAAATTCTAACTGCACGATGAGTTGCGGCAAAAAATTAGAATTCCAACGATATATAACATGACATACTTTGTACCCGAACTTTCGATATATTTTGACTTAAGTCGTGGCAAATTTCGCTTGGTGTACTATAATATCAGAACTAACAGAATATAGGAGGCAGTCAGATGTAATAAAAACAGGGTAGGAGACCTTGTTAATGTGATAAAATCGGCGAAGGACAGACCCATTATTTGTTAAAAATGAGTGGTAAGACAGACAAACAATTCGATAATTTTAGATAGACCATCTATGTATCAAAATCGGAGTTAAAAGGCCAGTAAATTAATAACCTCCGGGTAAAAAGTTAATCAATAATTCCACCTTGGAATGAGATAACACATCATTGTATTATTGTAATAAAGGAAATTTAATCAATGAAATATATTTGGGAAACCCAATAGGTGATTTTCCAATTACCGACTTTGTTTCCGTTCTCCCCATTTCACTCAATGGGAAGTTATTCAATAAAAAATAAGACCACGTGACAACGGACAAGCTGTCAGATTTTGCTACCTAATCCTTTTAAATCGTCACGCTTACATCTAAAATATATAAAAATATTAAACAATACCAATAGACACATAAAAACTCATACATGTTCAACCCGTTTCACAAAGGATGAAGGCTTTAAACCATGCATACAGATCATAAGAAAATTGTTTTTGCAGTTGATTGGTTTGCATTGAAAATCGCTAACTATGACCGGTCTAGAGTTTTTCCCTTAATTTAAGCGTTTAATACCTAAATTCAAATTCAGGAATCCCGTTTTAATTGGCAAATGGATTATTTATCAAAGTATTATTTTTGAGGTCTAACATTTTATCAAAACAATTACCTCGTCTTACGATAGTGCATCAATATTTTATTATCAGGTGCAAGACATTCCATGAAATACCCTCGTGTTAAGCTATTTTATCAATGTACTATCACTGAAGTAAAACACCCACCCTATCAATGTAGTATCCAAGACGTAAGAAAGTTAAACAATGCGATGTCCTCGGGATAAGACATTTACAGATCAAAATAATAATATCCTTGCAATACCATAGTTCATCAATGTTTTAAAATCATGGAGAGGCGGGTAGTCCATCAATTAACCCGAGATCTGAATCTAAGACAGTCCATCAAAATAATAACCTGGGTATTCAATTTAAGACAGTCCATCAAAATAATAACATGGGAACTCAATCTAAGACAGTCCATCAAAATAAAAACCTGGTAACTCAATATGCGACCGTCCATCAAAATAATAACCTCAGAACTCAATATAAGACAGTCCATTAAAATAATAATCTGGGTACCCAATCTAAGACAGTCCATCAAAATAATAACCTGGGTACTCAATCTAAGACAGTCCATCAAAATAATAATCAGGGTACTCAATCTAAGACGGTCCTTCAAAATAATAACCTGGTTACTCAATCTAAGACAGTCCATTATAATAATAATCTGGGTACTCAATCTAAGACAGTCCATCAAAATAAAAACCTGGGTACTCAATCTAAGACAGTCCATTATAATAATAATCTGGGTACTCAGTCTAAGACAGTCCATTAAAATAATAATCATGGGTAGTCAATCATAGACAGTCCATCATAACCTGCTAGTGCTAATCAATGAAATGCTCTAATATCTAATGAAAGTCCTGCAATATGATAACCATAGGGTAAGACAACCTAGTAGAAAATAGGTAAAAATCTGCACACCTGAATCGTTTTACGTTTAATACCGGCTAGAGTCACTAAGAACAAACACGTAAACCTTAGTATATGTCCTGGTATGACAGAACAAAACAACAATCACTTACCAAAATAGATGGTTTCTGACAGATTTCGTGTCATCACCGGTGACCCTGATTTCAGGTCCTTACTTTCGAGAAAGAAACTTTCAATCGTTTAGTTATGTTTATTGTTTTTATCAATATTATATTTATATTCTCCGTTTGGTTTGTGTTGAGCATTTACGCCAATCCTAAATCTGTAATGTTGATAAGAATATGTATATTGCTTTAAAAAGTAACAGTCAACTGTACTCATTTACCAGTTTCATTGATGCTCCTCCAAATCTAACTGCAAGCAGTTATATGTTAAAGGAGATACCATATTGCCTTTTCACTTTTTAAATTTCAATAATGGTATCATATACTTTTATAATATAAATTTAATCAACCAGATAAAACGTTCCACAATACATATAAACCGAAGAAGATAGGAGGTTTATGTCTAAAAGACCATACGCCTCTGTTAACGGAGTAAGTTGTTGATTCTACAGGTTCTAACAAGGCCTTCATCATGATTTAATACCATCTCTTGTGGCGAGCTCTAGATCACCCTCGACATGCACACATACGTACATTTATTTCATTTTCAAGCATTAGCCAACTTACGGGAAATTTAACTTTTCACATTTTAACTGTATCTGACATATGATTATTTGTATTTATTTATTTTAGATTCCTTAGTCATATTCATATCGGTGGTTGAACTTTCAATTGTGTAGGAAGAGTCGTAAAGCCAGAATAAATACATTTCAATAAACTGGTTACAAACATACACTTCCCAAAATAGAAATGCAATGTATTAAAAATATAAATGTTTGTCCCATTAAGCAAAGAACATTTGCAAAATGATCTCGAGAAATGAACATTTTCTGATAAACATTTAAGCAAACAATCATATTTTAAGAATGTTATAAGGCTTTCATCTGATGCATACATGTTTATTGTGAGATGAAGTTCTAAAAGCAAAGGATGCGGAACAGGCAGCAGTTGTTAATGTTAACAGTACCTGTTTATTGACGTTTCAACTTTGATGAAAATACATTGGTAGATCAAACAGAGACTGGTACAGACAGGGTAAAACTAGATTCACTTACATCGATAAGAATTGATAAGCAAATCATTTAGTAAGTAATAAAAAGTTAAGAAATGTAATCACAATTCGAAGCAAAAATTTGTTACTACACACTATTTTCTATTCTGATTAGCATACATGTACTAACGAATACCCATATACTTGTGCCACAAATTGTCAACAAAGATAGCCTTTACTTAAAAGATGCTTCGGCTTAGAAAATACATCTGATAAAGTTTTTTTTTTTTGCAAAAGTATAAAAGAATAAACATTTCTAAGAAATTGAAATCGACAACTTCTTATTAAGCTATTGAACATCAAACAGCAAAACAGTTTGCAAATACAGTTGTTAAAATATATATATCTGTAGAACGATTTAGTGTTAAGACATATACACAGAGGAAGATAAAAATAACCCTAGAAAACCTTTTTTGAATAGCCTTAATGTTGCAAAAACATCACCAAAATCAAATGAAACAGGAAAGCCATGACCAACTATTGACAAAGTGACATTCAATGCAAAAACCTTAATATTATAAGTCTAAGAAAAATTTTAGTTTCTAGGTGCAGCCTTATGGTATCTTATAATAAGAATTACTTCTGATTCGCGCTATTGCTGTTGTGGCGCCGATTTGCTGACCGCATTTTGACCGGGTTTTATCTATCTACACTGTTTCACGAATTGAACTTGCCATATCTTTTATGGCAGTATTATCGTAATTTGACACAACTTTTATTAGTAATTAATTTTATGATGTGGCGATAGAAATAACTGAATAAATTCTCTTTTATAATTGCACACACTTATGTCCAATTAAGTTACAAGTTTCTCCCTGGTGGGTATTTCACCGACTTTTATTTCATAAGTAACAATTAAGTAATTCTTCTGAGCCAGAGACGAAATCTTTTCACCTTTGCAATATGGCATCCTGCCTTCAACAAAGAAAAATATAAAAAATTATGCCTGGTTGGTTTCAAGTTAATCCACAATTGGACAACCTCTAAAACACCAGCCAGGTTCAAACTTGTTACGTATTTTGAAGTGATGTTTACACATTTAGACTGTGGGATTACAATACATTTGTACGAGAGAAAGTTTATGAAACATCAATTTTATTTCATCTCAGCATCGTCTTAAGAAAAAATGGGTAGTGTAAGGTATAAGAAATTGTAGCAAATGAACTTGATTGATAAAAAGCTACCGACAAAGCGAATGCAAATACGTGCTGATCGTCAGAAAACTAGGCAAAATTGTTGCCAAAGCAAAAGGCGCAAACAAACCACACCCGACATAGAAAACATAAGAAAGAAACCCAAAAAGAATTGCACGAAGTTCACTTAAATTCGATACTTTTAAGTGCTTAGGAAGGGATAGCATTTCGTAACTTCTCGTCGCTTTAAATACACTGGCAGTATTGCTGAAAACCCGTTAGATTCTTGATCGCCGATAGCAAAAGAAGTAAATTGCAAAGGCGGACGAATTTGATGTCTTCCCATAAATGTCAAAAACTCCCCATTAAGTACTGAAGACTTATTGAACGGATTGAACTGGAACAAACCATTTTTTAAAGTTTTTAAAGAAGCAGTTAAATGTTGTTAATAAAACAAGAGCAATAATTCAATTTGAGAACTCCATCTGATCAGGCTGCCAAGTTTTAGTTATTGGTCTGCTAAAATAGTTCAGTCTTCACGTTTGTCGTATTTTTTCTTTTGATATTCTAACCTTATTTATTCATATTGTTTATTTAGAGGAAGTAAATTATTGCAAACATAATGGTAAAGA
Organism: Geukensia granosissima; assembly: GCA_032357055.1. Taxonomy (NCBI): domain Eukaryota; kingdom Metazoa; phylum Mollusca; class Bivalvia; order Mytilida; family Mytilidae; genus Geukensia; species Geukensia granosissima. Next base: position 4,750 of record JAULBM010333027.1, read on the forward strand.
TTGGATGAAAACTGTTATGTATCCAGCAGATTTGTAGTCGAGTGATTGTCTTTGTTTTATTAGTCATTTATTGTTATAAGTTCACCTTTTTGCATTAGATTAGACTGACTGTCATGTTTATGTACAGTTTCTCATTATTCATCTCGGGGCCTTTTTACAGCTTTCGTTATGGTATGGACTCTGATTCAATGTTGAAGGCCATAATGGGAACTGTAGAAGTTTAAATTCTACTGTCATTTGGTGGGTGGCTGTCTTATGGACAATCATGCCACATCTCCTATTTTTATAATTCAGTCTTTATTTTTCTTTTGATATTCTTACCTTATTTATTCATATTGTGAATTTAAAGAAAGAAAATTATTGCAAACATAATATGAAGATGGGGTGCAAACTGTTATGTATCAAATAGATTTACACACTCATTGTAAGGGGTAGATTAAAGAAGAGTCAACGTACCCCTTATTTTTAGAAGAGTTTTAAACATTGTTTTCTGGCTCCCCTTTTTTAGAAAACGAAAGAGAGAGAGCAAAGTACAATATAACAATCGTTCATATGGAAAATGCTGGTGCAAGCAGTTTTTTATGTTGTGACCATTTTCATAAATTTCCTTTAAAATTCAACACGAAGGACTTTCTATATCGAACAAACATCCGCCTTTGTCTAAGAATCATGCTGTTTTCGGTTGTAGAGTTTTTGAATATTACAATTACATTGAGATAAAAAAACGCGTAAATTGTTTCTTACCTCAAGATATATTTATAAAATGTTCCAATTTTCATGCATTTTGGAATAAAACTTAAATTTACATTTTTTTATGAAATATAAATATTAGTAAGAAGTATAGAATTTTTTTTTAAATATATGTAATTTTAGCATTTAACAATACGAGTCCGAGTGGCATTACGGCTTTGCCTTGAATATTTATATACCTATATAATACTATATTTGCATGTAATTATCTTCTACGGAACATTTTCCAAAGACTTCAAATTAGAGTGTTACAATTTTTACATTGAGATCATTTTATTAGTAGTATCAACACATTGCAGACATTTATGATAGCTTCACGGGGCAATGCATATGGAGCATTAACAAGGTAAACAACGATTTTGTTTCTAAATTGCAAGGTATACTACGTTGTTTCCTTTTGTTACTTTGCGTTTACTAATAACAGGTTATATTTCTGTTCTTTGATGTTAAACCGAGTGTACATGTCGTGATCATTAAAATGATCTGTAGGAAAATCACTTTTTTCCATTTCACATGTGCGAAGAACAATGCACAACGTCAGTATATGTTTTTACTCATTTAATAACAGGTTGATTACGAAAATAAAATAAAGATAATGCTTCGATGCAAATGAAATCTTTAAAAATAATATAGTTTATAATTTGTATTTACATGTATTTCGCTTCTGTTTATGCAGTTGAAATCAATTGTTTGTAACACACATATAGCTTGTGTATTTTTCCCACAAATTTATCTATACTCTATGTCAAGCTTTTGTGGAGTGCGATGTTTAAGAATAACTAAATTATATATACATTTCCGCCTTTGTTTTATTTTAAATCCAAAGAAGAATTACCCCACGGTTAACGGTTTTTGTTAAACACTGTGTAGTAGCGTTTTACATACTATTATCTGCCTTCGAGATTCTCTGTGGAGGTATAACGTTAAGAGTTGGCCATTCTTTTTTGTCGGGAGCGCTAATGTTTGAACAGTAAAGATAAAGTAATTTAAAAATTGCGCTTATTTCTTTCATTTTGGACTTTTTCTAATATCTGAAGAATAACTTTTAATATTTCATTCAGGTGCGCCACAAAGTATTTTTGTATGTCAATTAGCCCTAGTTTAATAACTTAATTATTACACAGTTGACAATGTGTACTCCCTGTCTCGCGCTAGCGCGTGCAAAGAAGGACTTCGAAATTCCGGCGAACAAAAGGCTGATGTTACAATGTAAAATCCTCGAAGAGAATAATAATCTCGCAACAGCTTAATGGTCCTCGCCCTATTAAACAAATTACACAATTTTATAAAAATACGTTAGAAAGTTTTTCTTTCAATACTGTTTTACCCGTTCCAACAAATTCTGACATTGAGTATAACAGACCAAGTTGTTTGGTATATTTTATCAATAACAAAGTCATACTTAATTTACTAAGTTTAAAGTCTCTTTTTCTTTTCAGTTTCAACATTTGATACTTTTCTCCTGATTTATATTAACTCAGGAATCATGGATTTACATTGATTTTACTTTTTTTTCATTTTTTTATTTTATTATTTTTTTTTATTTATTTATTATTTTTTTTTGCTTTCTGTCACTTAGATGTATAGCTGGTAACGCATCGAACAAAGAATATTCCTACTAAGTTCAAAAGTTTTATTCTGTTTTCATAAACAACGTGGTAATTGTATTGCTTATTGTTTTTCACCCTGAAACATTTCCCTTATGTAAAAAAGACAATTTGCATGTTTTGTTCTATCATGATATGATTGAATAGAAGAATCATCATTACCACTTCAAGTTGGTAGATTTTCAAACTACATGAACTAGGGACGTCATTAATTTTGATTCTCTAACTTACAAACAGATATTATAGACAAATTAGTTGTCAGTGTGTTCCTGGTGATTCTCAGAACAGACTAAACAATTATATTCCTGTAGTTTTACATTCAAAGATTACATATCCGACATTTGATACCAAAATGATGAATGATAATGTTCAACAGTATGGCTGCTTCCCTCAATCACTACCTGTATAAGTAAAGCAACGAAGTACTCCAAAATACTGCAAAATAAATAAGGCGTACAAACGCTTACTTCTTATCTTTCTGCATCAAAGCATTGAAAAAAGGAAATAACTATAAGAAAATTATCTTCGCGTGAAATATTATACGACACGAGCTAGCAATGTATTTAGTATTTTACGAGGGGCACAATTCATCAGTTGTCGTGCAATAACCTTTTAATAGTAACAAACGCGTTGACAACCCTTCACCCTGAAATCATGTGCTTACGTTAGGAGGCATAGAACAGACCATAAACCAGTCGTGTGCGTTCGTTTTTCGTTTCAGTTTGTTCCAATTGGAATGGCAACGGCATGTTGAAAGTCAGTGTAGAATACCCTGCGAAAGATCAAAAGTGCATAGTCCAAAGAGACATGACAAATTTAAAACAAACTAAAAGATAAAACGTAAACAAAAGGAACAAAAGCTTTTTAATCCACCAACTCCTTTACAAAACAGGAGTGGGATCAGGTGCTATAAAAAGATGATGCAAATGTAGAGACTTGATAATGATTGTCAGAACAGCAAATCAAATTATTAGTGCTTATGTAAAGATCTTGATAGTGATTGTCAGAACAGCATATCATTATATTATTAGTGTTTATCTTGTCTTTAAGCCATAAGTGCATTCCACTTATCAATAGATTGTTTACAAAATAATTGCTTGATATTTATATGCTTGTTTTTGATATCAGAATACTATTAAACACGTAACTTTAATTTTAACTGAAACATTATATTTTTTCAGAAAATACAAGTTAACTGTTAAACACCATTTTTAGTGAACAGTCTTAGAGAAAGATAATTTTTTTTTCAAATTCTGTTCATCATTCTGACTTGCCAAGCAACATCAGTTGAACAATCCAACATAGAACCCTATTGGAAAGTTTCATACGAGTTTAAATGAAAATCTGCATGACTGTCTGATATATAAATAGACGATACAAAATTAACACATCTAACTACAAGGTGGTGGAGAAAATAACACCAATGATTCAATAATGATTTGCAGAAAAAGACAATGATTTTAAGTAACATTGACTGAGGTTAAAAATATATGTAGTTTTTATAAAAATTTACATACTTGAGAGAATATGGTATTAATTGCAAACCTGTAAAGGTAAAACTTGTGTATTAGTAATGTTTGACAGTGGTGTATACTGGCAAAGCTTGGTATTAAATTCAGACAAATATCTGAACATCTACTTCATACCATTTAAATGTTCTCTACAAATGTACTATGCATGAAGCATCAGTTTCAACCAAAACATCACAAACCATTCCCATTACCAATACTTTTCACAGTTTTTTTATTAAATGTTATAGGAATAAAGGCATTTCATCAAATCTGAATGAATTCTAAGCTGGATACCTTTAAGATATTCACAGAGTCTAAGTATGTAATATGTTGAATGTTCTGCGTAAACTGTTTACAACATGATTAAAATAAATGTTATGGCCAATGTAACATGTTGTCTATGAAAATATAAATGCAGTTTAAAATTTTCTTATGACTGGGCAGTGTTATTGGATGGTGTGACAACATTAAAACCATAAAATATGGTTAATTTTTGTGTCTCCATCTCCTTCACATGTTAGGCTTTTAATGTCTATTGCTCTGTGTTACAACTTTATCATAAGAGAACAGGTTTCTCCACTCCAGAGAATTGTATATCATTTGTTTTTTAAATATTTCATGTGGAAACAGTAAGTCTTGTCTGCAGCTGCAGCTTTATAAAGGAGATGATGGGTTTGGAAAATACTCAATACTACACATCAAACCTAGGACAAACATTAATGGCTTAGAACCACTGGAATGTGCTAAACTAAACTTAATGTTAAAATTGACATGATGGCTTATGACTGACTAATCAATTAGCGACATAAAATGTGTAGTGGTTTGGACTGTACTCGTAAAGATGTAACAGCATACCTTTCAAGGTCTTGTTAAATATCAATATCACCACTTTTACTGGACCTTTTACAGCTTGCCTTAGACTGTGGATATGTGTCCATTATTGAAGGCCTTTACTTGTAATTGACATGTTTTTGATGGCTGTTTCATGGAGAATCACCACATCTTCATTTTCTATAATTGCCCAGGTAAATACAAACTGTACCCATTACCAATAGTGTTCACAGTGTGTTCATTTGCCACCAGCAAGAGAATCCCTATGACTTACTCCTCATCTTTAATCATTGACAAAGACAATAAGTATCAATTTGATAATTTGATTTGTCAACACACACCACTGTAAATTCCATTTTTATAAAATCCCACTATTGACAATGTGTTTCTTCTATCTAACTAATGTGTCAAGGAATCTGAAAAAGTGATCATCATCATTTCTTGTTAAGAACTACACCCAGTTAATTTAGTATTTTTTAATATTTAGTATCAATACAAAGTACATGTAAGAAGATCAACAAATATTTCAATAAAATATCACAGTATGCTTCTAATGTCATCGTGTCTATCTACAACTAGAACTTACCAGTATATTGTTTACAAGTATAAAGTTAATACCTCAGTTAGCACAAAGTAGTTCTGTACTATATGTTTTACAGGTTTTATATTTTTCCTTTACTGATATTAAATAAACAAATTGTGGAATTCTATCTATTTTTCCTTTGTTTTACTGTAAAATATAAAGACTTTGATTTTCAAAATTTATATAATCTACTCATGTTTCCTTTATTATCACCTGATAAATTACCTATGACCTTTAAGATTTTCCTCTGAAGCCTTAATATAAAATCTGCTCAATTGATCATACTGCACATGCTAGCTATGACATATAGCACATGCTTGATCTGACTTGGATTAAATTCCACAATTTGGGTTTTGAATATGCTCATTATGACTTGACAGATTCCTGAAAGTGTACATGTTCCTTAGCCCCTGAAATGTATGTTTCCTTTTCTTCAGAATGGACATTAGAGATAATTTCATCCACTAAAGGTTTATTTGAGGATAAATATTTCTGTAGGTCTTCCTCATTAGATTTTGCAATTTGCTTGCGTAAAAATTCCACCTCTCGCACCAACAGTTGTCTGTCTTTCATTATACGACTTTGACTGGCTATTAGTTCCAAAATCTGAAAAAAGTCAATAGTTTCAGTTCAGTTCAACTGTTTTTTTTTCAAACAAATCAAAGTGATTTTATTCCCATCTGCCTTGAAGGCAGAGAATACAAGTACTTTGGGCTATGTGTATATCTTGTCTCCAGGATAAGGTTCAGGTAGAAGGTGGTTCTCCATGAAGGAGTTATGATATCATTATGAAATTTGCACATAGATAGTTCTTTGATGCAAAACTGATGTGATCTTGAAGTCACAGATCATAGACTCTGAATTTTTTATTTCAATGTACATAGATTATGATATGAACTGTAACATTTTGGTGTGAAATCAATTGTGTTACCCTGGAGTTACATATCATTTCTCTGCAAGGTTTCAGTGTTGATATTTGGGTTTTGGTTTAAGGTCATTATTAGGCTATACTATTTTCCTTACAGCGGTAAGCACAGTGTTCATGGGACATAAATAAACCTTTCTTCTTTAGAAAAGCTGGGAAGGAACATGAGGGAAGTTTAAATTAAGTTTTATTTACTTGATATAAAGTACAAATAACTGTTGTTATTGAATGACCTAAGCCTGTGAAATGGCACTTCCCTTGTGTAACTCTAGCTATATTCAAAGATTATACTTCTCGAAATGTGTAGAAAATTCGAAGTTTTTTACTATAATGTTCCTGTAACTTCTTCACCAATAATCTCATAATTTAACAAATGCTTTCTAGTTCTAGATATGGTCTCATTTGCAATATAACAACTAATCAAACTAACAAATGTCTGAAAACAATTACAAATTCCATAAATATAATCAAACAAATAGTCCACAAATACAAGGGGAAAGTTATCGGGGTCATACCCATATTATCAGCATGGTCAAAACCCCCACCAATCAGAAAATGATTTTAATATTCTAGGATTTTATACCTTAATGTTTATTCCATAAAATTTGTCTTTCATTATGGTAGGTATATCATGCGAGATTCATGAACATAGTTTTTAATTAGACCATCATACACTGGCACGCACACTTTTTTATTCTATTTTTAAAATGTCAATTAACATAGTTCTACTTTTTGCCCTAATATAATGAATAAATGATGAATTATTTCTAACATTAAAATTATACTAAAATCTGAGAATGGAAACAAATCTTACATAACACACATAATATGAGAATGAGTACCCATAAAAAACTATTCTGAAAGCATTGGATATAAATAGTCAAATCCAGTTTTCAGAGGAATTATTCTCCACTCCTCAAAGAACAAATTTCAAAAAATATCATGCATAAATTAAATCTAAACATGAAACTAAACCTTACTGATATTATGCTGGAAGAAAAAACAACATGTAGTTTATCAGGCCAACACTAAAGATGATTTCAGGATAAAAAGACTGACTCTGTTTATATGTTTAAATTTACTTTATAAAAAAAAATTCAAAAAGTATTAAACACGTTTATCATTGTAGTCTTCTTCACCACTATGATACACTATTTTAACCCTTTCACCAATTAGATCCTGTCACAAAGTAACTTTAGGAGGATGGCTTCCCTGCCAGTTATAACATGAAAGAAAAGATTCCTATAAAATTTCTTCTGGAGAATTAATATTGACATGTTTAACTTAATTTTGTTGTGTTTTAATAATAATATTTTTCTGTGCTTTCAGTCAATTTTTTCTTCAAATGTTATGAAAATAATAATTTTGGCCTTAAAACAATACCCCAATAACATGATCAAGTTACTGAACATAAACAATTGTCCTAAAATTGATGTCAAGTTAAAATGCTTTCCACTCCAAATACAGAAATTGCTGAATAAAATTATAATTTTCATTGCTTCAAATCATTCAAAAGCTTTTCAAAATTTTCTATCTCAAATTCAATCTCCCATAACAGCAATAATTTTTCATCCTTTACATACAGTTTTGAAAAAACGTGACACCATCTTAATTCTTTTTAACCGGAAAGAAACAAAGAGCAATAACTTCATCTTCCAGCTAAAAATTGTATAGTACTAAACCTTAAAACACAATTCCAAAATTCTGGGACTAATTGTAGACTGTCTGAAGCACTAATCCAGGAATGCAGGACTCATCAGCAAAAGGGTTGAAATGAACATTACATGTGTTGGTTGATGGAACAGGTAACTGTAAAACCTATCTCATTCAACCCAGAGTAGAGCAGTAACCTGTCTCAATCAGTCCGATGAGTGATGGTTTATATATTGATTGATTGTTGCTTAACGTCCAGTGGCAAATATTTCATGCATATTCAGGGCGAAAACAAGTTAAACAATAAATCAATATGTAGACTGTG
>JAULBM010333038.1:0-7500 GCA_032357055.1 Geukensia granosissima
AACTTGCAAAAATCGTTTGAGGCGCACCTGAATGGAAATTTAAGAGTGATTCTTCTTATATGAATCCCAAGAGAAGGCCAGAAAAAAGAAATGTGCACATTTTTTTAAATTACCTTATCTAGGTCAAACTTAAGCGCTCCCGCCCGAAACGAAGATGGCCTAACCTCAATGTTAAATCTAAGTAGAGAAATTCAGGGGCAGATAATTGTAAGTAAAACGTCATTTCATAGCGTAAAACATAAACCGTTAACTGTGGGATAATTCTTTCTTCTGATTGAAAATAAATACAAAGGCAGAAACGCACAAATAATTCTATATGGCTCGAAAATCACACTCCACAAAAGCCTGACATAGAGTATAATTATTTGCAAGAGATATAAAAAAAGGAGATAATCATGATGATTGTCCATATGACAGTCATCCAACAAATGACAGTCGAATCTAAACTTCTACGGGTCCCATTAGAGATTTGTATTATTTATCAGCAATTCCAACATTATTAATACACACTACAAATAAAAATGGTAACAATTTCATTTTCAATTTATGATGCTAGTATCTGGTATGTTTACTGAAGAGCATTTAAATAATGAAAATTAAGAATATTACTTACATGTGTTGTGTTTTTCATGAATATATTTAATTTAAATATTGTATTTTATTGTTCATGTTGTTACTGAGATTATAATGAAATAAGAACACTCTAGGAAAAATGTTGACTGACAGAATACATTTCTGATAGTTACCACAAGAAAAGTTGCACTTCACTTTGTTGTCACTCAAATGTTTTTTTTTGTGTGACTATTTCAAGATGTGTAGTTGCAACTTGTAAATTCTGGTTTTGGCTTTTATTTAAATCTACCTATTTACACCTTTTAGCTAATTCAAGTTTTCTTGCAATGCAGCCATTAAAATATAGCTACAAGGAAGCTCTGCCATAATCTGCCACAAAACAGTGGGACCAAGCAAACTCTTAGAAGTTCTGTACCTAAGTTCTGAAAATTAATTATAAGGATTTGACAAACACGAGGTTATAAGAAAAAACATACTGTTTTTTAATAAATAAAAAATAAAGACATGTTTATGTTAGTCTACTAGATATTTTTATTGGGTAATATAGAGTCAAGTAAATGATCAGAAAATTATTTTTAAGTCTTTGACACCAACTGAACCATTACCTCCTTAACCATGTTAACAAGGAATTTAGTAACAATTTTGGAACCTGATAATTTGTACTGGACATTCCAAAAAGATTTTAATTAGACAATGCAAATAACCACTGACTTAATTCTGTTCCATAGCATGCCAAACTACAACCAAACTTTATTTTTACCTAAAAATAACAAAAGTTTGTTACATAGATTATGCCTGTGAATTATTGGGAACTAGCCAAAGCAGCCATGTTGCATATCCCCGCAACAGAAAGGCGCGAAAGTCAGGTGGTTTACTTTCATTTCTGAATAGCAGAGGAGTTGTCCATTGTGTGAAATTTCTGGATTATTTATTCAAAATAGAAGACTTCCTGTGTAAATGGGTTAATTCAAAACTCTGTTTATTGCAGGAAAAAAAATTTAATTTATAACATCAAGGCAGTGGGGAGTCATTGTTTGACATATAAATGGGTTTAAACAGCCAGCGAAGCCAGGATGGTACAGAGTTATGTCCTCCCTTGTGAAAGGTGTGGGAGATGGTGTATCTGCCCAATCTTGTTTACTCACAGTACACAAGCCCATGTGGCGAGAATAGGTCATCTGCCAGTAAAATGTCTTATTTTTCATTGTAATATCTTGTCAAATTTTATTATTAAGTTTAAACTTTTACTGAGTTCTGTTTTTCTGTTGTACGCCCTAAACACTATCTCCAAGAACATCCTCCTTTTACACAGAATGTGAGAGATACAGTGTTATATAAATGGATTTAAATCGTGCTACATTTGCGACTACAGCTTGGTTATAGACCATTTTCTTGAATTTACCAGCAAAAAGTGACAACAAAAATCGAATTGCTACGTCTGTAGCGCCTAGATTTGTAGCTATCGCGTGAACTAGGTTTTCCACCACCTGAGCCATTTCTAGTCAATCTGATACCTATAGTTACAAAATGTCAAACAGGTCTGCAGTTCGATTAAAATTTGACCAAAAACCAAAGACGTCTAAGGCCAAGAGATATCAATGTTTTCGCTAAACATACATGTAATCCTGATGTAAATAAATCATTTTTTTTTGTAAAAGTTACGTTAATTATTTATTTGACACCATTCATATATTATTATAATATTTTTTTTTGATATTGTTTAGTCCTATAACGTTTGACTTTAATAGCATTACATGTGACGTTTTTCCTGAACTCACCCTGGTTTTTGTAGGATCCAGCTTTAGTTTTCAGTGTAGTGTTGTGTTTTCAATGTTTGTCTTTCGTTTCATTTTGTTGGCCCTTTCTGTCTGCCTCTTTGATTTCTTCGAATTTCTTTCATTGGGATTTTTTTCATTTTTTATATGCGGCAGCTTAATAGTAAAATGGTCAAATTGTAAACAACAAATAGTAAAAAGCAAAAATAAAGAATACAAAAATATATAAAAATAACAGAAACATTAAATATCGCCGCGCGAGGTACTATGTTATCGGACTAGATATTGATGTGACATTGTGTTCTAAAATGTCATTTTATTATTTTCATGAAATTTCATAAATATCACAACAATATTTTAATAACATTTCGAGTGGCACTTCTAGTATGTTGAGGTACAAGGATGCCCGGCTGATTTTTGAAAACACTCAATATTTTCTTCGACATGAAATCATAGCAAATCATTTATTTTTTCATTTAAAATTAGTACCCATTATATATTTTATATTTACAATTTTTTTCAACACTATGTATTAATTCAATCTATGATCACGATCGACATCCCGATAACACCACGCCTTTTTAATCCCAGCCTGATATGACGATCAACTCAACAGATGACAATCAGTGACCCATGCCATATAACTATACCACCAATTTTCCAACTATGCATTAAAATAGAGTTGGGCCAGCAGGGTCAAATCCAGGGGGTCAAGGGGAGAAGCCCCCTTTTGAAATTGCTAAAAAATGAGTTTTTGCTCTTGTATTGCACGCAGGAGAGTATATGTATTGACAGGTCCCCCTTTCTAAAAGTCAGTTCCACTTATGTACGAGTATGATTTGGCAAGTGGAACCCCCTTTTCCAAAAGTCTGGATCCGCCTGTGGACAGATCTTGTCTTTAGGAGACAATTCACATTTGTATCTGATTTTGTTATGGATTCATGGGTAACCTCCTTAAGATACATTAGGTTGCCAAAGGAAATACATGGGCAAATGCTTTGTCAATAGTGGCGTTCAACCTTAGGGTTACCCAAAGGTATCCGTAGGTGGATATCCGAACGCGGCCAATTTTCCACTTCTGTTTAGAGGAAATTCCATCCAATAATGATCGATTTCTTTATTGGATTGATTATTCTTAGAATATGCTTTGACAAAACTATTTCTTAATTTCGAAAACTATGCCATAATTTCGCCATAACTATGTAGTAATTTCGACTGAACTATGTCGTAATTTCGATATAACTATATCATGTATATCGTAATTCCGAAGGAAACAACACAAACCAGCTCTTCCATTACGACCAACTTGGAGGAAGGAGTTAGCTTATAGGAACAACACCATGCATTTCTTTTATTTGGCCCATCCTAGAGCTAGGAGTTAGAAGCACAACTACATTTTCCACTAGATTCCGTCTCAGAGTTAGGAGTTATAGGAAGCAACACTATGCATTTCTTTTATTTGGTCCTTCATAGAGTTAGAAGTTAGGAGCAACTCTACATTTTCCATTAGGTTACGCCTCAGAGTTAGGAGTTAGGAAGCAACACTACCTTATCTATTAAGTCCGTCTCACATTTTGGAGTTAGAAACCACCTCTTCTATTAGGCCTTTATCAGATAAAGAATTAGGAAGCAACACTACCTCATAATTCCACATGTTCCATTAGGCTCGTCTCGCACCCAGGTGTACGTCTTACTCTAAGTCCGTCTTAAGACTACTTTGGAGTTAGGAATTAAGCAAAACTCAGAGGCGGATCCAGACTTTTGGTAAAGGGGGTTCACTTTCTGTGGACCACTTGATTCATCAATTTTCTCCATTTTCAATGATATTTAGACAAAAATTTACCCGCAACTTATCATTTTTATAATGTTTGCGATTCAAAGGGGTGCCCGGACCCCTGCCCCCTTGATCCTCCCCTGAAAGATTCAAGTCCATGATAAAGGCATCAGGTAACCAACTAAGATTACTAAGTAACTGTTGTTGTAAATTTGTGTAATAAGTTACAGTCAAAAAAGAAATGTTTTGAGTCTTCACGCCCATGCCCGCATCTACACGAGGGGTCCGACACAATGTTGACTTTATACAAGTCATAATTTAAAAAGGAAGCCGAATTTCTGGATGCTATTAAGTCTTCTTGGTCCAAAAGAAAAGTATTTTGGAACTAATTTATTTACTAATTTATATTTTTAGTTCCGATTTAAATTTTGAACTGTTTTACGTAATGATATATCAAGACCTTCCACTGTTTAATGGTAGAGGGTACAAAAGAGTCAGCTGTAACGGAAAGTCTACAAAATGGTAAAATGATATCGACACCATTTCTTAAAGGATAGGTTGTGGTACTTTGTAATGTTAGAGGTATCAATTCACTAAGATAAACAAGTGCATTGCCATGTTGAATATTGAAGAACATTTGCAGTTTACGTCGTTTGCGTTAAGCTTGCGAAGATTCCCAGCCAAGATTATCGTAAAGTTTTTCTGAGTTTGTTAACATTAGAAGTCCGGTAACAATACGGACTGCGTCTAGCTGAAATTATTCTCATATATTTTATATTCCCCATCCCAGTTACCCCACACTTCGCTGGCGTATTCGAATATTGGTCTTATGTGTACAAAGTATAATTTTTCTAAATGCTATGCTGCTAGTATTATAGTGGGAGATATTAGTTTGCAAATTTGGTCGAATTGTGTAAATAGTGATACAAGCATGAAAATTTCAGAAAAACATTATTATAGAATAAGCTTTATATACAGACTGCTGGCCATATTTTTTTCATTTTTTTCAAGATGGCCACCGTATTTTAAAAAATGGCGATTTTTTTCGTACGGAATAGACTTTCGAATAAAATACGTCTCATATATACTTTTAATTAGTATAAAAACAACTGTAAATATAACAAGGATGCTTTGTTTGTTTTCAGATGATGTTTTCAATTGATGTTTTGCTAAAATCATAATGAGCATGCGCGTATTTTACAACTTATTATCACCAATTTTATTCCTTATGTTTTATTCAGTTTTAATAAAAAAAAAATTGATGTAGAATTTGTCTTATGTTTCTTTTCAGGTATTTCAATATATATTCCGAATGATATTTTTTCGCATGCGCGAACTATGTCACATATAAATTACGATTTAAGCGCACTACCAGGGAATACTGGTGTAAATCGTCGCAATTTCGGCATGGGGTATATTGTCAGCTTGATTTTAAGGCCTCCAAATACTTTATGGTTGCCCCTTTGTTAATCCATAAAGTCGTACCTGAATTGACAGGATATGCCAACGCGGGATAGCCTAGCCAAGGGGGAATGGGCATTACTCCTCCGGAAGGTGTACAAATCGCACGGGAGTTAAATGGCAATAGATGAACAATCGGGCTGAGTGTAGGTACAACATCAACGAACTCAGTCGAATCCCATACACAAAAGTGCTTTTCAAGTGGTTAAAGGATAATTCTTCGGCCTGTCTATAGTTTTGAACAACGTAGGTTTTTAATAGATAAATAGATTCTATAATAACTGTAGTTATTATCTTGTTTATTGTTTTTACATCTTGTTGCATATATTGTCTTATAATGGCGAAAAGAATTCGCTTGTCATCGGTTGCAACAGATAGTTGGAAAACTGACTGGATTAAGTATTGCTTGTGTCAGGAAGACACGAACGAGGTGTTTAAAGCAACTGATGATGGATATACAATGCTGGCGAGAAACATCCCGAAATTTCAGGAGATGAATAAGTTGCCAATACCATTAGATATCAGAAGGATTGACGACGGTGAAGGCATTGAAGCCACATTGAAATTGCACGACGCCAAAATCCATCCAAGTTGCCGAATAAAGTTTAATAATACCAAACTAAAGCGTGCTACAGAAAAATACGAATCAACAAATCAGCCCATCGCTCTTTGTGGTTCTCCTTAGTTCATTCGACAACCTTGTGACGAATCAGGAGCCCCAAGAAATGAAATAACTTTAAGTGTTTCTTGTGTGAAGAAGAAGCACAAAAGTCATCATTAAGGAAGGCGATGACGCTTAGCCTAAATAAGAGGTTAAAGAGTTGTGCAGAAACCCTGCAAGACAGGTCACTTTTGGCGAAATTGAGCGTTAATGATGTAATTGCTCAGGATATGAAGTACCATCCTGCCTGTCTTGCATCTCTGTATAACAGGGAGAGAGCTGTGAAACCCAAACAGACAGCTCAATGAATAAGTGAAACGGAAGGAGAGAAAGAATGTGATCATATAGGTTTGGTTGAACTTGTCACGTACATATTTGAGACGCAAAGGAATGGTTAGGGAGCTTCCGCTTTCAGACTTGCAGATCTGGCAAATATGTATGACAGAAGAATGCAGCAGTTAAGTGTAGACTCAAACGAGACTTAAAGAAATGTTATGAACAAAGTACCAGATCTTCAAGCTTATACAAAAGAAAGAGACGTACTGCTGGTTTTTGACGTCGGTCCGGCTATAGCTTTGGCATGTTCATATGATGACACAATGCATATGGCAAAAACTGCCGAATTAATGCGAACACAAATAAAAGAACATAAGACAAAATTTTCTGGGTCGTTTTCTGCACACAATAGACAATCAGCTGTTCCAAAAGCACTGCTTGAACTTGTTGGCATGGTTGAACATGGCCCTGATATACAATCACAACTTGATAACAAAATGACGAAGTCTGATCTAGAAATTGCGCAACTGCTCATGTACAATAACCATTCCAAACAATCAAGGCAGCCCACGCAACAACGGCATGCACAAGAACGTGAGCCTCCTTTATGTATCTATATTGGACTTTTGATTTATGTAAAGACGCGAAAACTTCAATTGATCGATATTTTATTCCAATACGGCTTATCCATCTCTTATTACCGGGTTTTAGAAATATCAACACAACTAAGAGAAGCCGTAGTAGAACGCCATTTGTCTGAAGGATTAATATGTCCGTCTGTATTACGGAAAGGACTTTTCACTACAGCTACCGTCGATAACATTGATCACAATCCAAGTTCAACAACTTCAAAGTCATCGTTTCACTATACTGGAATTTCTATTTTCCAACACCCGTCAGGAAATGATTCTGGAATTGAACGCAACCGTTTAACGCTTGGGAACGCAACAACTTCAAAGCAAGTGCCTTCTCTTCCAGAT
>JAULBM010333038.1:10000-12934 GCA_032357055.1 Geukensia granosissima
GAAATTATAGAGGCATTTTTTTGTATTATGTATGACCGACGAACGGATACATTTGCGGTGAATGAAGCCCGGTTACAACTGTTTGCTAGAAAACAACGATCGTACGATGCAATTCCTCCTACCTTAGACGCTTTAATGGAGCATACAAAAGGAGCAGTATATCAGTATATCAGTGTGCACATGTATGGAGTCAAACTCTGGAATACTTCCAGTGTTACCAAGCCCTGAAAACTGGGCTTGGCAAAAAGAAAAAGAATATGGCAACTGGAAACCGAAATGGACTTCTTCAACAGCTGTCGCAGCCTCTTGTCAAGAACTATTGAAATGCGGATGTAAAAAGTCTAACTGCAAATGTTATCGGTCTGGCCTTTCTTGCACGGGTCTTTGTACATGCAACTGTCAAATCGATTGGACACATGAAAATATCATGATGTGGATTGAGTTCCGATAAAAAAATAAATAAACATCAAAATTACACTTTTTGTAAATTGGTGGCCATTCTAAAACCGGAAGTGACATTTTCTTTACTAATTTGCATCCGCCTATCAACAGAAAAAACATTGATAACATTTTTATTTAAAATTTACCTTCCAATATAATTTGATATTAGGTTTGATAAGTTCAAACTTTTAGCAAGAAAAAGGCGACCATGTTTTCAATATTTCCGGTGGCCATCTTGAAAACAGACATTTTTTGTGGCAAGCAGTTTCTTTTTCAATAACATGACCTAATAAATCTTTTTTGCCAAATTTCATACTTGTATCATCATTTGCACAATTCTCTCCACGATATGCTGATTCCATTTTGCATCTTCGCTTTAAGTAACACCTAAGTGCTTATGTGACAGGAGTGAATAGTTTAAAGAGAAAGCCTATTCTGGACATGCAACGTTTAACTAACGAAAAACATTATTTCGGTTTTGTCGGGATTGGAGGACATTGAAATTCCTTGACCATCCACCCAGCTCATTAAGTCATGATCAATAACACTTTTTATCTGTAATTGATCATTACTGGAATAGCTGAAAGAAGTGTCATCAGCAAACAGTCGGTATAGTGATAACAGGTTTTCGGCAATGTCATTGATAAACATAATAAAAAGTAAAGGCCAAAGACTGATAACTGTGGTACTCCAGCTAGCACAGTATAGATGGTGATGACGACGCGTCTTTCAAAACAACTCTTTGTTTTCGATTATGCAGATAGCTAGTAAACCATTTATGCAAGTTACCATCTATACCATATGATTTCATTTTTAATAATAACCCTTTGTGCCAAACTTTATCGCAAGCCTTTGAAAAAACACAGAATACAAAACAGCCGACTCCTTTTTTGTCTAAAGAGTTAAGGATACAATCATATATTTTTGGAGATGATTATATACATATTTATAGACTACTCTTTCCGTGATATTTCCAACACAGCTTATTAAAGATAGATTTTTAACATCCTATGGCTAATTACATCCGGACCTGAAGCTTTATTTGGATCAAGAATTTTAATTACGTCAACAATTTCGTTAATATTTACAAAAATAATTCTTCTTGTAGTATATTTTTAAGCGGATGAATGCTTGTAACATGTTGATCCTTTATTAGATTTAATAAGCAATACCAGTACTGATATGTCTTCATTAGGAAATAAACAGATGCCCCCTTTGATAAATTTTTAAAATTTGGACAGAACTTACTTACATTTTTAGACATTACTATTACGTGCCCTTACTACTATCAACACTCTCATTGTTAACGTCATATAATAAATAATATGAAAATTCATCTTTCAACTACTTTTGTAGTGTTCAAAATTCTCTAGATGTTTTAGACAAATTAAAGTCTGTCCAAATTACTTTTTCTACAATGGACAGCTCTTTATACGACTACCACACAAGCTTATTACATTGTATTGAGGAAAGCTTTTCATACCTAATTCAAAAGTCTGGTTGTTCTTGCATATACTGTAATTATTATAATTCCTTTTTTAGCAAAAATATTATTTCAAATGTACCTTTTGGACATCATTTAACGTGATTGCTGCAGTCTAATTTCTTCTTGATAACATTTATGTACAATTTGGCAACAGATAGTTGGCATACATATGGGCACAAACTGCGCTATTCTCATTGCAGATTTATTTTTATATTGTTATGAATCACAGTTTATGACAAAAAGTTTATTCATGATGATTTTGTTTAAAATTCAGAGTTTTATTGACTACGTTTCTGTAAAAAGTATGATGTGATATGCCATGTTTCATAAGATGATTACAAGAACCTCTAAATTTTGATACCAAATCTTTATATTAATGAAAGAATTTAGTAGATGTTTTAATCAGTTTGTGGTAACCAAATCCTTGTCTTAATATTTTTTTCAGTTATACGTAGATTGCATTCATTAAAATCTAAAACGTCGCTTCAAACACGAGCATAAAGAACCAGCTGAGAAATATATACACCGAACGAAGGAGCAAATGGAACGTACGATCAAGGAAGGGGAAATTAACAATTGATAATGAGAAATTAATTGTCCATCTTGTAAATTTTGGGGGATATTTTACCTAGAGAAATATACACATCTAAGTCCAGAAATGGGCATTTGAGGCTATTGTTATTGGCTTTATTCAAGGTTAATTCCTTTGGATAAATCTCGGTCGTGTACTTGTAGAAATCTGAATTAATAACGAAAAAGATATCATCAATGAAGCGGCAGGTATTGATATCAAAGTACTGACGTACTGCCTATTCGAGTGATCCGTTCGATATGTTGTATCTGTATGTCTATTTGATTGATTGAACGGTGCTTAACGTCCAGTGGCAAATGTTTCATGCATATTTAGGACGAGAGCATATAAGTTATGACTAATCAACCCCGCTTTGTACTAGACCGACACGCTGAGCCGGATTTTTAACGTGCTAGCTCACGAAAGCAACAGTCCA
>JAULBM010333048.1:0-12934 GCA_032357055.1 Geukensia granosissima
AAACATCCAGATAACCCTATTAACGATTAATTATTCCCCTCCTAAATAAACATGTAATATTTGTTTCTGGACGTTAAACAAATCAATCAATTTAATGCGGTTTATATTGCTCCCATCTCCGTTAATTGTGTATCGATTTTTTTTATTTATTTGGCTAGTTGTTAATTATTTTCTCATGTTCGTTTCTCTTACCTATTAAAGGTTTTACTTTGAATCTTTTTTTACTTACTGGAGAAAAATTAACTCAAAAAGCTACTAAAATATTTTTATACGGCCGCAAACATTATGGTGTTGGGCTGTTGTTGTCGGCATTGGTGATTGTAGACGGCTTGGTTTCCGCGCGGTAACCTTTTTCCATTAGACCGAATCTCTTAATATTTTGGGACAATGATTTTTTGGTACTAGATAAAGGTTGGTATTGACTTTGGATGATCTTAGCCCTCCTGTTTTTTGGAAGGACTAAATGTGTTTTTTCGCAGATTTAATGTTAGCTTTCTATTTCTATTTCTTTTAATATTTCCATGACGAAGCCAAATTAATAAGGCACATGCGCCTTGACCAATTTCTTACTGTTATTGAAATATTGTGGTTGAAAAATGACCACATTTTAATTTTGGAAACTGTTTTATTTCTCATCTTATTTTGACGGGATATTTTGCAAATGATTCCTAATGAAAATGCGAAAAGAAACTTCAAGCAATTTACCGAAATTAATATATTATTAAAAAACGTCAAATGGTTAAAAATGCAATTTTGCAAAAAATGAGAACTGTCGGTAGTAGTCAATGAATTTTTTTTCTATCTCTTACTGTTAATGAGATAAATAAAGTCTAAACATGCGAATTTAAAAAAAAATTTTCATCGATTTTGATGGGATTTTGACAAATTGACCCAAAATTCCTTTATTTTTGGCATAAAAGTGGATCACTGATTTATCCAAATTACATCTGAAGTCCTTTTTCGTTCCAGCACTTTACTGTGTTCAGCGCATTACCGTGTCAAGGAAAATACTGTTTTTGTACTAACCCAAATATGTTACCTTTACATGTCAATGTGAAGTGGTCGTATCATGCTGCGCTTGCAAAGCACCTCGATTGAACAATTTTTTTGTTTTACATAGCTGGAGTCAAATATGAACAACAATTTAATGGGTACGGCTATTTTTTTCTAGATCTTTACCTACTGTTGAATAAGTAAACCGGTCTATATCTACAAGGAATTCATAGATACCAAAGGGGAAAACAGAAATCGTTAAGTCAGAAGACAGACAAGACCATGGCCTTCAAAATGAAACGAAAGACCTATGACCAAAATTCATGACTTGGGAAAGTTACATGAGTCGTGTAGTGGGTTAAACTATTTCGATGAGACCCAACCTTCCCCAATTGAGAAATTAACCCAATCCAAATAGAGAAAATACACATAGGCAGACGAATATATTTTGAGTAAAATAACAAATTAAAATATTCCTGCAAATATTGTTATCAATAGCCAGACATTAACATAAAACTTAAGACAAATAGTAAGTCATCAACTGGGTAAAATGATGAATGCAGGAAGTTAAATGCAGATTAAAGTTAACTTGCACGTATCATTGTAAGACTGTATAATTTAACAAACATGTGTCCCAATTCCTGACTTCGGACAGCCACATGAAACATATAGTGGGTTAAACTTATGTCGTGGGATCCTCCCCCCCCCCAAAAAAAAACGAGTGATCATAGAAAACAAATGCAGTAAAAGACGAACTATAAAAATCAAACAAAATTCACCCAATCCGACTAGAATGAACATGAATTAAAATAAAGGATAAAATAATCATACTAAACAAAAATGCATGCAAAAACTGATTGAAACTTAATATCCAGATTTACGACAAACGGGATGACTTCAACTGTCCTATTGTTAACTTCCCATATCTAACTGACAAAACTAAAATTCCCTGATTATCTTTGCATTTCGCTTATCAGCATATACTGTATATTTCATTTGGTCCATTAATGTAACTTGAAATTCATTAAGTGACGACTAATGTTCATATTTTTGGCCCCTAGCGTGTCTGGTGAAGGTCAATCAAGAAAAAGCGTTTTACACGCAGTGAAAGTTGGCTTATTTTTTGTTAAAAACGAATATAAGACTTGTCTTTCTGGCATATTTGTCATAATCTTGCAGTAAAAAAAACTGCAGTAATATTATATGCTAAGATGTATTTTTGTTCACGTTTAATGGTGTTTCGTTTCTTTTACATAGGAAAACTGTGTCAGTATTATATCTTAACAATGTCAACCTATCTTATTTGTTTAAGATTAAAAAAAACTCTGACGTAAGATCGGTGTTTACTCAGCAATCTCGATCAACTGCATTCAATAATATTATATGAATGAAACTTAAACATTGACTATAGAAGCAGTGAGTTTGCATAAATTTAAAGTAATAATCATCACATGTTTAATGCATTTACATATTGAATAATTGTATGAGTTTTTTTTCATATGGCTTGAGAAATTAAAGACTTAACCAAAGTTTTAGTATCGAGTTCAAATAGATTTGATAACTACGAACGACCACACTTAAATGGTAGATGTACGGTCATTTTTCTCTTGAAACTATGATACCTTTGTCTGCCCACGATGTTATCTTTATTAATCTTATATATTTACCGAATAACAAAAGAAATCTTAAAACAATAAAAAAAAATCTGAACTTAGGCTTATTGAGAGCTCAATTTTTAAATGACTTAAACAGGGGGAATTTCTCCTATATTTTCCATTTAATGTTCATCCACTATCATTTTCAACTCCAATATAAAGCACAATATCAAAAAGTACAAAATCAATACATTTCAGACATAATTAAAAAAGAAAAACATTATGTTATATTTTTTAATGTATATAAATTTACCTAGGTGAAGTTCCTATGCAGCAAAAGAAAATTCTGTGA
Organism: Geukensia granosissima; assembly: GCA_032357055.1. Classification (NCBI taxonomy): domain Eukaryota; kingdom Metazoa; phylum Mollusca; class Bivalvia; order Mytilida; family Mytilidae; genus Geukensia; species Geukensia granosissima. The sequence goes on from JAULBM010333048.1 coordinate 2,941, forward strand.
TACTGAACTCTCATTATTTTCCTCCTTATTTTAGTGTAATTTTAGATCTCAGATTTCCTCCACCTTAAGCCGTTAACGACCGATAACTAAAAACTACACAAGAAAAAGATGAGTAAAAAAACAAATTTATTTTGCAGCCAAAATAAGGAACAATGAGAAAGACTTGAATAAATTTAAAATATCTCTCTCATTGTTCCTTATTTTGGCTACGAAAAAATTTTTTTTTTACTAATCTTTGTGCAACTCATCATTCAACAGACGTTCAATGGAAAATTTATTGAACAGCAGCACACATTTACAAAAAAAAAATAAAAGACTATTTTTTCTCTTTTTCGTCTATTTTAGGGGTTGGGTTAATTTTTCAAAGATTACTCCTCATACGAAAGGTCATACCAGCGGCTTTCCATTGGTTGCAAATCTATTGGTCGTTTTTCAGTTGTAGCGCTGTCATAGCACTCAAAATCATTCCTACCTTGACAAACTTAAATATTAAAATCTGAGGTTGGTACTCAACTTTGGCCGGGCAAATATCATTTTCCCATATTTTCTTGAGAACATCTTGAAACCTTTAGTACAGACCCTTTTAAATATATAAAATCATATCTAGTGATAAGCAAAAGGGGGTTTACACAGTTGGTCAAACTAGCTCACGGACTATCAAGGAGTAGTGTTCCACACATGTTCAAGGCCTTGTAGAGACTTGTAGATTTGTAAATGCTCTCTTTATTCTGGTAGTTGTAGGTGCAGTCCCTCTTACGTTTACCGCATATCTTTTCATTTACCTTATAATTCAATAATCTTGAGATTACAGCATCACAAACTAATAAAATTGGAAAAATTATTCAATACGTCTCATGTCACACAAGCTCGATAAATAGATGTAACAAAGAGAAGAAAATGGGTAAATTTTAATGAGAACGCATCATATGTACCACAAAAGCCATTTCAAAATTCACCTTATCCGACTACAGAGTACCTATATTACAATAAATAAATGAATGCTAATGAATGCTCGTAGTTACTGAAAGCAAGCTCAGGGTGAGGATAATGAAGATACGGCACCAAGTCGCTCAACACGAGTATCAACAAACACAGTATGAGCGAGAATTAATTACTGTTGTCAATAAACCAACTTGTTTTCCTTTTATTGTCTACTCTTCCTCATACGGAACACCTTACTCTACCCCTATAAAAATGAAAAGCTTCTAAGATTCTTATTTTTAATTTTTATTATGCAATGCTTTCCCTCCGAAACTCACAAGTGCATTTTCTGAAGAGTTTTGGATCGTACATTTTTGGATAGAAATGTTTAAGTCTTTCTGAAAGTATGTTTCCTCTTGTAGTATAAATCCTAAAAATTTGGTTTCTTTTTAATTTTGATTTAATGTTTAACTGAAATTTTGCGATGACAACTATGCTTGTTTTCTCGTAAAGGTTATTGAAAATACAAGTTTAACAATGTTGAATTAAATGGTGAGTTTTGATATGCTAAATATGCATTTCATGGAGTAACTTATCCATTTCGGTTTGTTTGGATTTGAGAGCTGTTTTTGCTATATTTGAACCACTGACTTCCTATGTTTCGGTTCTAATACTACTGATGAGAGGTTGCTCCTTGATATGTACATATAGCATACGGAAATTTTCCATATTTATTTAACATTGGTAATTTTGTATTCATCAGTAGCATTAGATCCCAAATTTAGGAAGGCAATGTCGAATCATTGTAAAATGAAGGAAGAAATCGTATATACACAAACCGGATCCTATAACCAAATCCAGTGGATTGACATCTAGCATTTATATATAAGGAATGAAGCCTGTTCAAGAGTATAAATTATTACTGTAAATTTCGGTAAAAAGAAGTGCAGTTTTGAGTATTTATTTGGCCATCTTGCACAATTATTATTTTTCCAACCAAATATTAACATTTGTGATTGAAATAAGCTATTTGTATTCAATTTATCTATATGTTTGCCTGTTTTCTACGAAAAAACTTGTATAAAATTATGTAAATGACACCGAGACCCAAACAAAAAACAATAATTACAGACAACAATCTCTACAGCAGCTCTAAAGCATCTGAAGGGTCCGCCATGTATAGCACAGATAGAAGATTATTAGACAATTTGATAAAAGAAAGAAATGCAAGGCACTGTTTTAACAACTTTTTTCGTGTCCCACGAAAATCTAGTGAACTAAAGGCAACACCTGAAAGAGAAATTATGCAGTGCATTATGTCATTCTGGCATATATTCCATATTCTTTCATTTAAATATCACTGTATTTTAACATATACCTAATTAAACACCGAGGGTTTGATTACCGAAGGTGAGCGTGGGAAGGTTTCTGCAAATTCATGGCAACAACATTTTGGGTTTTTAATAGTTTAATTTCCTTTAACCCCCAGGTCTCTCGAAAGTAACCTGGTCCGTGTTGTGACTGAAATTATAAAGGATTTTGCTCTTTTTAATTGTTTACCTAGTATTTAATTCTTCGTTTATTTGTAATTCTTCGTGACGTCAGTCATGGTATAAGGAAGATTAGGATAAGAATATCTAATTCTGATGAAACATTTGTTTTCTTTCGTGTCCTTGATCATAGTAATCCAAAGATTACTCCTAATAATAAGCTGCTTAAAGATAGCATTGCGTTTAATTGGATATTAAGATGTAAACTTAAATAAACATGCATTAAAAAGTTCTTATAGTGGTCTAGTTTGGTTCGTATATAAACTGACTTGGGTTTTTTTTAAATACAAGTGTATGGTCGGGAGAATATGGGAAAATCCCTTCTTCACTTTATGAGTTTATAAATAATAATACAAGTATACCATTGTTGAATAAATATGGTGAATTTTTACATGAACATAACCAGGAATAACCTATCATCAGAAGCATTAGAACCGAAACACACCAAGTCAAAGATCCAAACTTAGCAACGACGACAGGAACAACTACTAAGTGCAATACTTTTCGAAGACTTGCTTTAGAATTTAAGCAAATGTTTTTTAGTATTCCATTTTCTCTTAACACCCGGAACTATCGAAAGTGACCTGGATATTGTTGTGTCTGAAATTATATTTACAAATGATTGTGTTTTTTTCTATTTACCTGGTTTATGATTCTTGATTTATTTGTATTTGTTCTTTGTTCGTGGTATAAGTCATGTTGTTAGGGTGGATAAGGATAAGAATATCAAAATCGATAATATTTTATGATAAAACATTTGTTCTCTTTCGGGAATTTGTTCATAGGAATGCAAAGATTACTAATAATAATAAACTGCTTAATTATAACATTGCGTTAACTTGGATATCAAGAGGTTTGTTTGTTCGTTTGATTGGGGTTTTACGCCACTTTCAACAATATTTCAGTCATGTCGCGGCAGTCAGTTTTACTGGTGGAGGAAGGTGGAGAGTACCACCGACCTCGGGCAGGTAATTGACAAACCTTATCGAGTGCGATACGAGTTAAACGCAACCCGTTTTTGTATGGTACAAACCTAGGCGCGAACTCTTGCCGTATTGGTGATAGGCTACAGTGATCTGTACAGGTAAGTATAAATCAACTACCTAGACCACGCGGCCATCCAGGCCCCGATATCAAGAGGTTATCATATGTATACAAGTATTGAAAAGTAAAACTGCTTAAGTTTTGGTTCTTATATAGACTGGCCCAGGTTTGTTATTTTTTTCAATTACCATTGTATAATTAGGATGAAAATGGGAAACTCCCTGCTTTAGTGTATTAGTTTATAAATGTTTACAAAAATACAAGTATACCAATACTGAATAAATATGGGGAATGTTTATATGTTTTATGTACATTTCAAAGAGTAACCTCTCATCAGTATCATTAGAACCAAAACATAGAAAGTCAAAGATCCAAACATACCAATAGAAGCACTCGAATCTTAACAAATTGAAATGGGAAGCCAAATTTGACGGCAGGAATAACTAAAAAGTGCAATACTTTTCGAAGCCTTTCCGTATTTTTACTGCTTTAGAATTTAAGCAAATGCAGCAAATTCCTTAAAACATTTAAGAGAAACATCATTTGGGTTTTTGTTGCTTATTCAACTTTCCCTTAACCCCCGGGACTATCGAAAGTGAAATGGTTTGTGTTTTGACTGATTTTATAATTATATATGACTGTGCTTTTTTCATTGTTTTCCTTGTATGTTATCATGTTCGTGGCGTAAGTCATGTTATAAAAGGGATAAGGATAAGAATATCTAATTCGATAATATTTTCTGACGAAACATTTGTTTTCTTTCGTGCCTTGCCAAAGATTACTCATAACAATAAGCTGCTTAAGTATAACATTGCGTTTACCTGGATATCAACATGTTACTCTATGTATACAAGTATTAAAAAGTTATAAAACTGACCTTGTTTGTTCCTAATATAGACTGACCCATGTGTGTTTTTTTTCAACTACCAGTAAATAATTTGGGAGAAAATGGGAAACTCCTTTCTTTAGTGTATTAGTTCATAAATGTATTTAAAAATATAAATATAACAAATTAAACTAAATATGACGAATGTTTATCTACATTTAAAGGAATAGCTCTCACCAGAATCACACGAAGCAAGACAGAAAGTCCGAGATTAAAAAAAAGTACTCACATCCAAACAAATCAAAATAGAAAACCAAATCCTATGGTAGGTACAACTACTAAGTGGAATACATTTCAAAGTCTTTATTTACTAGGTTTAAGAATCTAAAAAACAATGCAGCATTTTTTAAAAATATTGCTTGATAAATTTCATGTCAGACAAGTCTGACAGCTGGGCACATGAATATCCCCGGGACCTCTGATCCACCAGCAGATACATCGACATATGATTTAAATGTAAAGGTATATTAAAACTCCTCACTCCACAGGAAATATGTCATGGTTTTTATTTTTGTGTGTAATATTGAATGTAAAATGGTTGTTTTTCAACGATTGGGTAAAACACTACAGATTTATATTTGGTGTTTTAAATCTAGTTTATTTGTAAAATTGATTGAGCGACTGTTTTATCTTTCAACATTATTTCAATCATATGGCGCTAAGTTTAACTGAACCGGAGAGAACCACCAACCTTGGGCAGCTAACTGACAATCTTATCACGTGCGATACGAGTTAAACACAACCCGTTCTTGTATGGTATAAACCCAGGCGCGAACTCATGCCGTATAGGTGCAGTGATCTGTACAGGTAGGTTAAAATAACTACCTAGACCATTCGGCCTCTCAACCCCAGTGTAATTGTAAAACCCTCTGTGTGAAATTCACATTATTTTGCGATTTCTAAATAGAATATTGATAAGGAAGATATGGTATGGCTGTCTGTGAGACAGCCAAAGAAAACGTGAAATTACAAACATCTACAGGTTGTCAGAAGAACTTTTATTATGGACACACATCCATACCCTCCAGAAAGCTGTAAAAGGCCCCAAAAATAAATGCACAACAATGTCAATAACACATTTAGCGTCTTTGAAAATACATTCAGCGTAGTGGTCTGGTACGACATGTAATTAATTTTCCATACGTATTACTTGAGTTCGGTTGTTGCTTGTTGGTTGCTTAACGTCCAGTTGCAAATATGTCATGCATATTCAGGACGAGAACAAGTTCAACAATAATCAATATTGAAAAAGGGATGGGATGGGACACAACAGGGCAACGGATTTTGACTGCCACTGGAAAATGGGAGTGATATATACGGACATAAAATGTAGCCTTTTGAAGCGGCATTAACCGGCTCTTTTTCGAAAACTACAAAAAGGGTCTTTAACGTGCAAGGAGCATGGCACTCTCCAAACACGTCACCCACAATGTTCCACGGTCAGGCTTTCCGTATTATAACCTGGCAAACCCCCAACGAGAGGGCCTCCCCTATCCGCCACCTGAGGTTCGCACTGGGTCAGCTTTGTGGGTCGACCCCTGGAGACCGCTCCGGTTCCCAGTATTAACTTTAGGAAAAGTTTTTTTTTATAATTTGATGAAATAAAATCGTCACCTAATGGGATATTTTGTTTCGATTGTTTTATTGTTACTCGTTTTATATTGTACACTTTGTTGGTCGATTTTTGTTTCATGTAGTCATATGACTAATTTTGAATATATTGGGGGCACATAGCTAGTGTTCTGCAAGTATTAGACTAGTACTTCATTATAGTTATCGAATATGTAAACCAACTAAATTAACAATTAATGGAGGACTTGAAGCATAGTTTTGTCATTTTCCCGACTTTCAAAAGGGATGGCAATGTCCCTTATACCAACCTCCCAGCTCCTACGACTATGTTTTATTTGAATTTCATATCACATTTTATTTTGGGCTCTTAACTACCTGTCGTATGGGTGTGAATTTTGTCAATTATTAAAGGCTAAAATACTTCCTGTTAAACGTGTTCGGTGACCGTCTCAGGAACAATTATACCACATCTCCTACTTCTACTTCCAATGCATATACATGCGCTTTATTTAAATACCCAATTGACTTCACCTCAGAAAACGCTGTTTCATAGCTTTATTAAGACATGTTTTTGTTCCATTGTGAATGTGATTGTTCTCTTCGACAAAACTGTGTCAGTGTTACACCTCTTCAAACAGAAGATTATGTCAAGTTTATCTTATTTCATAAGGTTATAAAAGATACTGACGTCAGATCGGTGTTTACTTAGCAATCTCTATTTACTTAACCTTATTAAATTATGTGAATGAAACTTAGACACTGTCTATGCAAGAAGAGTATTTACATTATTAAAAAAATCATTGCATATTCAAAACACCTTATCATGCGTATGTTATATTTGATTGTTTAAATTTCTTCAGAATTGAAAACTAATCCAAAGTATTAGTATAGATATTACTCAGTTTTGACAGCTGCGGTAAACAAAGCCAAAAATTAAATACAGCCACTTTCTCTCGCATTTTTATAATTTACTATATTAATATTACTCAATGTAATTCAAAGATGTAGCATCCCATCTTCACACAAACAATGAAGGGATTAAAGATCTGAAGATTTCAAACAAAGCTGGTATGCAACTTATTTTGATAAGCTCTAAATATATCTATTGATTGCTTGTTGTTTAATGCCAGGTTGGCAGTTTTTCAGCCACATCGTGGCGAGAACCTACTTACTATCAAAATAAAAAGCCAAATTCAGGGATAGTATGGTAAACAAGGCTGGTAACAGGACTGTCAAACACCCCGGAAGTCCTCTGTTCCTCAACTGATGACATCGATCCAGTAATTTCAAAATTCATGTATATCATTGGCGAAAAAGCCGAGGAAGTATCCTTTTGAAATCGGTGGGGAACCCTCAACCTACTGTCATCTATTTTTCAGTTCAACCTAACATATTCGTAAGCTATTATGGATTACAAGCCTATTACTTTCAGAACAGTGACTATGTGTCCCTTATGTTGCTTGTCAAAGTTCCACCCCAATTCAAAATCAGTACGCTTATATGCATAATTACCTATGTTGTCCCACTAATGTTGCTTTTTATGCTGTATTCGTATTTAATATCGCCATAAATAAATCAAATGACTGTGCAAAAGTAATAATTTGTTGCAGAGATGCACATTAATGACAAATTAACCATGAAAACAGCATTTAAGTGAACCAAGACGTTCTTTGCAAAAAATATTTGTCGTTATTTGTATTCTTTATATATATTTTGCAGAACAAAGTTAAATATATCAATAGATAAGACCAACTGTTGATAAGTTTTTCATGCAATATTTAACAGAAATAATATAGAATATATGCCAGGAAGACACGATCCACATTTTACATACGTTTATATCAAGTATTCAAATCCATCTTTAACTGTGTACAAAAAGCTTTTCTGGATTAACCTTCATCACACACGCTTGGGGTCGAATATACAAAGATCAGTAAACTTTTCTAGTTTCATTCATAGTCTAAAGAGACCTTCAAAGTTATTTTTCCTTTACAACTGGTAAATTTTTCATTTCCAGGTGAATTCTAGTCATGAATATTACAATATGTAAAACGATGTCATCTTTATCATGTTTCTATAGCAAATTTAAGCTTAAGACAAAAGAAAATGTACACAAAAATTAGCTTCCTTGGCTTCATCTGAAGATATTCTCGTTCTCATTTTTTTCCAATAAGTCCTTTTAAAAACGTTGACCTCTACCTTTGGCCTTTGATATGATATAATTATGCATTTAATTATTTTATCTCACGGGACATATACTGATTACGTTTCTGAGTTATCTGGTATGAAAAACCAAAGATGTTAAATGAAAAATAAATTTCGTTGACCAACCTTTCTTCTCTAGCACAACAGTCATATGACTATTAATATATCTTTCAAAAATATAATTTGTACAGATTAATTGTTGTCTTAGATGGGTTACTTAAAAAACTAAAGTATACAGATAGCAAATGCTCACTAGAGACGTCTCTCATGTACTTATACTCTTTTTTAGTTTTGAATTTTTACTCACGTGACCAATGGCCTCCTTTTTACTACAAGCTGAAACTTTGACAGGCATTCTTGCAGCCAAATCATATCAGTTGTCTTCGATCTACCCTATTACATTGTAGGCTTTAGGTTGCATTTTAACGCTTTATCATTTAGTAGACTGATGAACATTGATTAACGGAAATATTTAGCATGAACATGACTTTGTATCTGTTTCGATATTTTTGAAATGCTTACTCATTCGGAACACTTGATCTTTATCATGTTTTGTTATAAAAAAATCTTGTTAAAAAAAACAAGCTTCTATCCGTTTTGTGTCTTTTGACATATTGTTCGTTTCAAGTTAATGTTGTTTTATTTGCAATGTCTTAGTTGACAACCATTCACAACCAAAAACAGTTTTGTAACGTTTCCGAAATTCCTGCCGGTAAATTGGAGTGGATAAACCAATAATGACATCCAAAAAGCAGCTACGCATGCACGTGGTTTTTTTATTTTGTAACAGTCTTATATAGCCCATTATCATCATTAGCATGTTTTACATTTTTGTTTACATTGTGGAATAATAACTTGCATTTGTAATTTGAAATATACAATATCAGATTTTAACAAACCAATTTTACTACAATTATTACCTTCCATGTAAGTGTTTTACGTTTGGGCAAAAAACTTTGAATTTAGGTTATGATTTGTTTCTTTGCGATATTCCTTTTCGCCGTTTGGCGACCCAGAAATTTTTTTCTGTACATGTATAAATATATCGGTCAAATAATGTTTTCAGATGTTAAGTGTTAATATATATAGTATTCTGTCAATGTATTTACTACGGAATAATAATTTGTCGATAACAGTAAGGCAGCATTTTAAAAATTATAAGCTTTTGCAGATAATTTATGGACTCTTGCCTAAGAAATATTTTAAAGGTAAAAAACTTAAATCCTTTCGTGTTTTGTCACATATCTCCCTATCTTATGCATTAATTTCATTTTGTACCTCTTTTATCCTATGTTTTCACATCGTCATCACATTCTATTATACATCATCAAATCATGCAATTTGTGAAGTATTGTCGCAAGACGTTTTCTACTATTGTTTCGTAGTACTAGTTTGTGGATGCACAATTGTCTTGTTTAGAGTTTACCCATTATGTTTCCCTCCTTTCAGATGCTTCAGGTATGTGACACTACAATTGAAAAAATAATAATGAAACCCAAACAATGATAGATGTAACGGAAAAAAAATGTGAAATGATAAGTAAAATTTCGTATTTACAATTCATATAGTACGTGATTTACTGATATTTTCTAATAAAGTAAACAAATTTTAAAAAATGTTTAAAATAAAGCCATTTTCAGCTACTTAAATGCAAAAGGGGACGTAACTCTTTCTAAACTTGACCAAAAACAAGGAAAGCATTTAAAAGAAATAGCGGAGAGTACTAGAAGAATGATTGATTAATAAATAAAGTATATAACACAATTACCGAACAAATCAAAGTCCATAAGACATACGGCAAAATAGGTATCACACC
>JAULBM010333059.1:0-12933 GCA_032357055.1 Geukensia granosissima
ATTGGTTAACTATAACAAAAGTTATCGTGCGGAAACCAACCTGTCTACAGACGCCGACGACGACGCCGACGACGACGCCGACGACGCCGACGACGACAGCGTCATACCATAATACGACCGCAAATTTTTGCGGTCGTATAAAAATGGATGTTGATCTATATTGGTGTACTGGCATGCCGCAGTGATTTCAAATATTGTTTCATATCCTGAGCCTTCAACCATGATTTTGTGATATCCATCTGAAAATGTTACGTTTTCATGTGCATTGTGTATAAGGCACTGCCAGCTTGAGAAATTTTATAGAATTTAATTTTATATGCATTTTCTATATTAAATTGCCATTATGGGAACAACCATTTAACTCATGAATAAGGGATAATGGTTTTTCACCAAAAAAATATTCTGATGCCCAACCATGAAAAAATTTCTCGACAGGCAGGTAACCAAAAAAAATTATTTGATGCCAGTCCCACCATATAGCGTTAAGTTATTTTTTGATAACAAATTGTGACCAATTGCTGCAAAATATTAAAAATAAGTTGTTAGTTTCAGTCTTGGTTTTACAGATAGATGAAATATAAGGATTGATTTCAGATTTAATTTGCTTTGATTTGGGCAGAGACATATGGTCTTTTTATGAAAAAGAAACTTGTTTTGATCGGTAGAAAGTCAGGTAAGTTGTGAATGGAAGTGTTAGAATGCCCTGTGTATTATTTAAACAAAATTTTGTTTGTACTTGATCATGTTGAAGTCTTTAGCGTACGAGTGACCATTTATGCCTGACATACTGAACAACCCAGAGATATAAACTTCCTTCTCACTGTATCGTGGGTTTCATTATATCATGGATTCACGTGCTATTTTGACGATTGCTGTCAGTGGCAATATCGATCTGCTTTTGCTTGCAAAGGCAATTTTAGTTTTGTCTTTGTTTGCTTTGTTAGCTATCAAACTTAGTTTTAGTTTTGACATCTTTAGTTGGATCATGTCGTTTGCAACAGACAGCTAGGAACACGCAAATATTTTATTACCGTTTCAACTTTCAAGTATCACATACATAATGTATATGTATTTTCTATTTATTTAGTTCATTCGAATATAACATAAATAATTGATATTTCGATCTCTCGATCAACTACTCTTATAACTGTTATAAAATTTTAGGAAGTGTTAGAAAGAAACTTCTAAGAATAAACCATAAATAGCGCCACACATTAATACCTATCCAAAATATTCATTAGTTGCGATTTTGTTCTTTTTATTAGTTTTCATCACGCTTCTTAATGTGGGCATTCAGTCAATTTTGTCGAAATCATTGTATTTTAAAATACGCTCGACGATAGTGTCTTTCAATAGGTAATAATTGCTTTCGTTCCTCCCTCTAGAAAAACAGAAATCTACCTGTTATTGTCAGAATATTTACGTCATTAACAAAACTCAAAATAATACAATGATAAAATAAATAAATAAACGATTTGAATTAAGGTGAGGCGGGTATGCAGACTAAAATACATATAACATTTTTCCCCGAGCGCCTGCGATCAAATCATCTAAATTTTTTGTGTCAATCTTTCTTATTTTGCATGTTTAATTAAGCTGTTGTATGCTCCTAATTAATCAGCTGACTAAATCGGGGACCTATCTATATAGTGCTTCAAATAATTCAGCACACATATTGAAATATTTTGAGCAGCCGACTCAGGCCTTGGTCGAGTACTTGAAATCAAGGCTAAGTCATACATTTTACATAGATCATTTGCTGTCATGTACACAAGAAATAGCAAATATTGAACGATACTTCATCAGTTAGTCGCCCAATCTCTGAGAAAACCACAAAACGACACTTTTGTCAGCTGCATTGGGCAACATCATATCCTCTTTCCTTTCATCTGCCCCAGATAACCATAATAAATTTTTGACAAAACGAATTACTGAAACGGGTTTAAATTGTCTAAAATAGAACACTTTTCCACTGTCAAGTGTTTTCACCACCGACAAAGTAAATAAATACATAACCTTGCACATATACACATCCATACACCTTCCGCAGTCGTGCAAAATTTGATTTTAAAGATATTTTTAGTACAAAGAACAGCAAATTCACCTTTGAAATATTCTTAGACAAATTCAAAGCTCATCGCATTTAATCAGAATAAGTATATGGAATATTGACAGTTTCTGAGTCAAAAATTCAACTTTAGAGACTTGCATGCAAAAATAAGAACCAGAATGCTAAAAATCGTGACCAAAATCACAATGTTGTACTTCAAGCTACAAAAGCGTCCTGATTTGTGAATGAAAAATGCTAATTTTGTATTGCAGATAGAATCCTTTCAAATGTTTTATTTCATCCAATTTTATTATTTTACTATCTTTGAATATCATCCTGAAAGTATTATCTGCCATTTTCTTATAAGAATTTTGTTTGACAAAGTCTAGGCATGCCTATTACTTATGTTAGGTCGAAAATAAAAATATTCCATATTAATGAGCAAGAGTATATAAATGGCTTTTAAGTTCTACAAAATTATGTTTACAGAAACACATTCGTCAGCAGAGGAAACTTTTCAAGCTTTCAGGGGGTTGATTAAAACAAAGGTACAATAACGTTGCACAGTTAAACTTGTCTTAACCAAACACTGAGAAAACCAAAAACCTGTTTAACAATTTAACAAGACTGATTCTTCAGTCCCTTTATACAAGTTTTCATTTGTTTTTAACCTGCCTAACATCTGTCTAAACTAAACATGTCCAAAAGGGGTTTAGTGTAGACAGGTTTCACTGTCTACTTATATTCAAGGGCCTCATCTAAACCAGGCTTCAGTCATTTTCGGAATTTTGAATGACGGACATCGCCATTTAACGGAAACACGACAGTTGAAATTGCCGAGAAACAAAGACAGGCGAGCCGTGTGGAGTCAAGGTCCCATTGTACTGTGGTGTTTGGTTATCATTTAGCACTCGGTACCTTGGCTGCATGCCAATATTAGAAATATACTGTTCATGTCTCTAAACGATTGCAGCAGTGATGGTACTTGACTTAACATTCATTCATAACATCAATCCATGAAGAAAAAGGGAATGATATCCCTCATATTGGGAAGTGCAGTGCAATGATATCTGCACTACTTAACGATTTAACGACGACTGACCAGAAAAAAGAATACTCATAAAGTTGTGCATGAAAGTAGGTCATTTTTTCCATCCCATTAACAGTTGAAGATATAGAAAAAATAATATAAACAAACTGCCTTTAGGTGAGGGTGTTATAGTAGGTTAACACACCAAGAAAAAATATCACACGAGGACAAAATATCACCCGAGACGTGTGGAGGGTGATATTTTATCTGAGTGTGATATTTGTCTAAGTGTGGTAATCTACCATAAAACACTCAACCTAAAGGCCGTAAATTTTAAATTAGTATGCATTACATGTATATGAAATATTTCCATAGAACGTAGGATGTGATATCCCTTGTATCAAATTTCTGCATTTGTAGCGGTATTTTTGTACATAGTCTTTGTAAAAGTTATTTTTTTTAACTTGAGAAGCTTAATGATAACTGTCCCACTTTTTCAAACGTTTGCCAGTAAGATGTAGATTGCCACCAATTAAGTCAGAAACTTTAATGCAAACAACGGCAAACCGAGATATTTGTGATATATGAACAACGTACGAAGGGCAAAAAGCAACAAAGAATTGGAAATTTTACTATAGGGGAAAATTGCCTCTTTCTAACGTAAGTCCAGTGTAGAAATCAAAAGGAATGCTTCAAGGAGACAAAACAAACCTGAAGTGTAATCAGGTGAGCATCACCTGTCACTTTTCGGCGAGTCTTTTTGAGGAAAATTCGAGGAAAATTGCCGTAAATATATGGGAAGTCTACAATAGGAAAGCTCAAGTCATCCCCTTAATCGTTAATCTTAGAAACAAGTTTAACCTCTTAGTTGATTTCGAACAATAAATCTAGGTATGAAGCCTTTTTTTAGTCAGTTGACTCCTTCATTTCTAGGTCGCTGTGATATATTTGTTCGAGATGCTAAGAAAAGTGGAACTTCAATCAATGAAATCAGTTTTAAGATCCCAGTTATAAAACTAAAATGTATGAAATAAAATATAAATTTATCCAGTGTTAATTAATTTTTCTTAGATGTGAATTATTACTGAACATGCCTAGAATTAGAATCTTTTTTACAAAATATAATTCGGAAATATCGTAACAATTCTAACGGTGGTGTCGAAAGACGATTTAGTTGATTAAACCTAAGAAAGAATATGAAAACCCAATAGACGAAGCTCATTGGGTAGAGGTACGCGGTCTAATTCTTAGGCGCTGACTTCTTGGCACATTTTTATCATGCGATCGTGATGGGCCATCAAGAAACTGGCAGCATTGGTAAAAATGGTGATCTGAACTGTAACCTATTTATCCTGTCAAACAATAAACTAACGGATCTAATGAAAATCTTTGATATCAGGAATGTAATAAATAAAGCAACAACCGAATAAAAATAAAGCGTCGACCGATCAAGCTGTACATTGCTTGATCCTATTATTATTAGTGATGGATTGAAATGTATTTTTTCCGATGTTTTATATGTCCCCCCTGATCATGATATAAGTGATCACGACGCGGCGATTGCATGTATAGAATGTCCTAAAAGTATTTCTCGCTCGTTTAAAAACGTTTGGTTATACGATTAAACAAACATTGAAAAGTTTTCTTAATTATTAGATGAAACTGACTGCAATCACTGCTTTCTGATCAGCAGGACGTTGATGTGTACTACATTTACATCAACAGTTCTCCAGGTCGCAAGGTAGTATATTCCAGCCAACGACAACATGATGCGTGAAAACGACAAGCCCTGGTTTACTTCGAAACTGAGAAGAGAGATTCGTAAACGGGATAGGTTACGAAAATCTGCTATCAAATCGAAATAGATGCATATTGTGTTAAATATAAGCAGCAGTGAAATAGAGTTAACAACTTACAAAAACTAGCAAAGAAAACTTTGAGAAAAATAAGACAATATTATTTTAGATAATACAACACACGGCAAAACATACTGGAAATAATGAAAATTTTGATTAAATCAAACAAGAGAACGTGAAATATACCGACCTAAAAAAATATAATTCATGATGAAAAAATTACAGAGATAGTGTAATTGATGAAGACGAAAAGTGTGAACTTCTAAACAAATACTCTTAATAATAATCTTATTTCTACTTTAAATGAAGAAAGCGTTTTACTTCCTAATATTCATAAAAAAAAGAAAATGTCGTTTCCAATATAAATATCGAAATCAATGAAATTATTGATGTATTCAAAATACTAGACACAAATAAGAAAGAAGATACCATAAGTCATGGTATGCTAAAAATTTGCCCGAAAATTGCAAAGCCTCTACTAATAATATTTAATAAATCACTTTTGCAGGGAAAATACCCATCAGTCTGGAAAATCGTAAACGTTATAGCTATTTTAAAAGGATAATAACGCACTTCCTTCAAACTATCGAACGAACTCATTAATTAGCTGTGTTTATAAAGTTATGGAGCGATTAGTGTATAAACATATACATAATCATCTCCAAAAAAAACTTATGTATATCTGTCTGAATTCTTACAAAAAAAACTCAACAGTACATCAACTTTTAGAAATAAATGATTGCATTCTTAACGCTCTTGAAAGAAAAAAATTACTTGTTTCATTTTTTGCGACTTCTCTAAGGCTTTTGATAAATTTTGACATAACGGGTTACTTCATAAACTAATTTCATACGGCATCGATTGAAATTTACATCGATGGTTTCATAATTATTTAAATGACAGCAAACAAAGAGTTGTTATCAAAGACCATTTTCCTCCCTTCCAGCATTGTGGGTGTTCCACAGGGATCTTTTCTAGTGTCATTATTATTTATGATTTATATCAATGGAACAGCTGTGAATCTCATATCACTTACAAGATTTTTGGCAGATGATACATCATTCAGTTGTTCAGGTCCTGATGAATCAGAGATACAAGCTGTGATTGAATATGATTTGAATGCACTGAATGAATGGTCGGATATAAGGCTTTTATCATTCAATCCAGATAAAACTAAAATCATGCTATTTACAAATGCTGAAGCCCCGAATATTAAAGTTAAATTTGATGGAATTGAATTACCAGTCTCAAGTTCCCATTAACATCTAGAAGTAACCTTAAGTAGTGATGTTAAATGGAATTCGCCTGTTGATAATATTTTCTAAAGTGTGTCCAGGCATTGATTATACTACGAAAGTTAAAATATAAGTTAAGCAGGTCCAATTTAGAGAAATTATATTTGGTTAATATTCGACCTATATTCGTATATGCATGTGAGGTATGGGATAATTGCAAGGATGTCAATGCAGCTAAATTGGAACAAATGCAACTTGATGCTGCTAGAATTGTAACGGGTCTACCTATTTTTACAAGGAAAATTGTGATTTATATAGAAATTGGCTGGCAACCTTTACAAGAACACCGACGCAGACGCAAATGACAAATGTTCTATAACATACAAAACGATAATGCTCCTCAGTATCTCTGCAAATTAATACCTCCAACGATCCAATCTACAACTATATAATTATCCTCTGAGAACCGGAAATGACATTATTGTTTCTTACTGTAGGCTTTCTTTAACTAGGCATTCGTTTATTCCATCTACAATACGTCAATGGAATAGTTGACGTACCAAAATATTATAATTATGGCCCAAGAAAACTCAATATTCTGCTGACCCAGTTTAGATGTTCAGCATCTTACCTTAACCAAGATTTATACAGAATAAATATTAAATATGATCCTTCTTGTCGGTGTGGAGCTCAACACGAATATTCATATCATTACTATTTCGTTTACCCTATATATACAAATATTCGCAAAACTGTTTTTGATAGAATAGCATGTATGTCCGATTTGCTGAAGTCTGGATCTCAGTTTACTAACTTGCGGAAATGACATACTTACAGACGAACAAGACGAGGAAATATTTAAAAGTGTCTTTTATTATATCAAAAGTACAAAAATGTTCAGTGTGACATGATCTGATTACACTGATATCACACACACAACCAGAAACATCAGTATTTTTACAGTTGTTTTTTCTTATTATGTTCTCTTCCTTGTTGCTCCATGTAGTCTCTTTATTTTCCTTTGTAATTTTGTAACATATCATACTTTGATAATTGCATGCTCTAAACTGTATTGTGTAATATTGTATTATAGTAGAAGACAATCTAAGTTTGTTTAACTTGTGTGCGATCCGTTTTGCTGTAATTGAGCAAGTAAAATATGTTTAAACTAAACTGGACATGTGACGACAAATTAAAGCCAAAATACATATTTGTTAATTTCAACCCTTTATATCTAAGTCTAAATGCATCTGATTTTTTTTACTAAAATGTAACCTTTTTGTCGTTTTAAGCAGAAACACAATTCAAAAATCAGTGAATATATTATTTTGCCTTTGAAACACAAAAGTTAAAAATGCAAATAAATAAAATTCTTTAGACTGCTCTACTTCGATTCTAAATTTCTAATTTGCCAAAAATTAAAACAAATTGTAAAAATTATAATTTTCCAAGCAAAACAAAAAAATTAAACGAATTTTCAGTAATAGTTTTTTTTTAAATAATGTTTTTACCAAAAATGGGATAAATTTTTTTTTATTATCTGAAAATGTTCAAGTAAAATTTCCTGTCATGCAATGATTTCATGGAAGTTTGATTATTAACTCATCCAACTACCACAAGAAACTTGAATTCAAGGATACTTTGAAAACTTATAGTTTGCTTTCTGTTGTCTTTCCTTGACTTACAAATAAAAATCTACCGTAGAGATGGATTGGAAATAGCTTTACAAAAAAGGAATCATTAATCTTCATAAATTATGTAGACGCTTTCCAGATGAATCTGCATAGAGAGTATTTTTCTCTCAGTTGATACACTATCCCTTTACTTGTGCTTCTCATCAGGCTTGTTATTGAGAGAAGGTCACTGCTAACACATTAGCTACTCGTTTTATGATTCTAATTGGGAAATTTAATTAATCTATGGGGGAATATTTCTATCATTATCATGATTTCTTGATAAATGGCAACGCATAATTGCACACTGTCTTAACTACTATTTTGTTCATATACCGATTACGACCACCAACGATTGTGACTTACCTCTGGCTTTGACTAAACAAAACACGACAGATTTCACCATAAAAGCATTGGCTGTTATTTCTTCAAAGTTTTGTACCCGTCTTCGTTTTCATAGAATTCTGTTGTTTCTTGCTTTGTGTTTTTTCTGCTATGTCTGCTTTGGTCTTCTCTGTCCACTTCGTCTGACTTTTTGGCTTTTCTTTAATTTTGTTTTATACACTATCAAGTTCGTTCTGACAGGAATTTTTGCTGACGGAAGATGGAGCTTGAGTAACCGATTGGATAGACAAAAGATGACAAGTCGAACAAAATAGAAACCTTGAGAAAAAGAACAAGGCGAAATCAACACATACCATACGTGTAATCATTAATACCGTAGCAGAGGAAAACTTGGTTTCCTGATTGGTTGCTTTTGGATTTTGAACTAGCAATCAAAAACTGTGATTACTCGTTTGAGGTCGATACCTTTGTTGTATCATGTATAACTTTTAATTGTACTCTGGCTTAAAGTATTGATCTCAAGTGTTTATTTATTTCCTCCGATTTTAATCACATGTTTTATGCTGGTTTGTCACACTGTCCCAGGTTAGAGTATGAGCGCTCACAAACTGGTTTTAAACTGCCACATACCTAATGTGTGTGTACCAAGTCAGGAATCTGTATTCCACTGGTTTTTCATTGTCTTTTTTAGTAGTTCTCCAGTTTTTCTATACATTAGATCGATTTTCGTGTTTTATGAATGGTTTTGTTAATTGAAACTGTAAAAGTTTAATTTCGACTGTTATTTGGTGTAATGTATGTATCATAGACAATCATGCCACATCTCTTAAATATACAACTAAAATCATTGTATTGTATCGAAATTCGGGTTGCAACATCCAACCGGATGGTTAATAAAGATATTGCATGTCTTTACGTTGGAAACAGATATTCCAAATCGACCAACAAGACTTTGGTGTAAACCGTACATGGATCAATAAAGTCTTGCTTAAAAAGTTTTGTTTGTTTCAACGACTAATAAAGCTTTATTGGGAAAATGGCTGTTTTGTTCGCATAACTACGAGTACCATTTGCGCTACGAGACGTATATGTTATACGTCGGGTACTTTGGAGAGTTACTGCTAACGACCAAAGAGTTGACTATTGGAAAATCGGGGTAATTCAGTTTTTCATTGAGTTTTCTGCTTGCATTGTCTATTTCCAGCTGATTTATTAAGATATGAAGCAGTTTAAGAAGTGGCGTGTCTTTAAATCCGAGCTCATTTTCAGTACATGAAATGAAGTGGTGTGTCTTTAAATACGAGCTCATTTTCGATGCATGAAATGAAAATAATAGCTAAATTGAGCATTGCCTAACGAAAGAACATCATTTATGTTAACTCTACTGAGAGAAGTGAAAATATATGATAATAGGCGTCATACAAAAGTCAAGATACCGTAAAAATAACAATAAGTAAGTATATATATATATATATTATATATCTGAAAATAACCGGAAATAGTCTTAAAGTAATAGTTTTGAAAAGAGACAAGTTATAATGCAACATGCGAACAACTAGGGTCTTTTCAAACTACATTGTGAGTTAAAGTTTCTTAGATAAATTCTGCAAAAAGCGCCATTCTAAGTTTGTCCCAACCATACTCACATTCTTCTTCAGACCAATCGATCGAGGTTATATCTCTTTGAATACAGTCTAGCTCAGGGGGAAAATTTTCTATCAACACCTCTCTTCTTATTACAATAATCTGTTGCAAATCTCCGGAATACTTTTCATATTTTGCCCGCTCTATTTCAAACGATGAAAAGGTCTTACTAGCAAAGGAATCCGTAACAACGAATATGATATTTCTGCTGTCTGAAATTGAGTTCGAAATTGCATCTGATTTTATTTCACCACACAAAATATCTCGATCTTCTAAGCAAAGTTGTAGACCCCAAGACCTTTCAAGTCGTGTTGCAAGTACATTTTTTACCCAGTTCACCGAGTCATCTGCGTAAGACACATATATATCATATTTGAATTTATGTTTTATCTTGTTTTTGATTACCCTTTGGAATCGACAGTATATCCAATATGCTATTCTCCATCTAAAATTTACAATAAGCGCTAATGGAAAAACCAAAGCAGCAAAAGCCGCCAACAATCCTATGCCAACACGAAGCCATGTTACGCTATCACATTCATGAAAAACATTGTGAAAATCTGCATACACTTGATTAATCCATGTAAAAGTTCCATTTGCTAACCGACAGGGATAATTTCTGTCTGGTTGATCAAACTCTACGTCACTATTTACTATCCACTCAATGAAATTTTTTGTATCACAAATGCATTCAAGCTTATTACCAGAAAGGTATAACTTGAACTTAGTGCCAGTTTTAGAGAATTGGCCATCAATCCAATTGCATAAAGTAGAATTGATTGTTATGATGGAATTATTTTTTACATTTAAGCTGGTCAAGTTTGGACATGATGTTATTGCTAGAGGAATATCAGATAACCAGTTAAATTGTATGCTTAGGTTCATTATTCTTTTGTTAAATTGAAATACACTCGGTCTAAGAAACAAAAGATTATTGAATGATATGTCCAAGTCCTCTACGGCAGGAAAATATTTGAAAATGTCTCCCAAGTTTACCAAAGTCTGAGCTAATCCAGCGTATCGTAATTTGACTGTTGTTGCCTTATGAAACAATGGTATTGAACCTTTTGAGGCGTACATCATTGAACTTATTCCTGAAAGATCAATGTATTCAATACTATTTGAGCCATTAAAGAAGACATTCGGAAAATTTTCTAACTGAAAATATGATACGTCCAGATGACGAAGATTTGCCACATTGTAAATGGTCATACTGCCACCATATCCTTGTTTAGATAAAAAGTGTGATAAGCGTAATGTCCTCAATTTTGGTGGCAAATAAAAGTTCGACATATGAAATAATGTTTGTTGCTCCATTACGACCCCGTCGTCTGCATTTCCATAATAGCTTGAATTGTGGATATATCGGACAGTATTATATGATAAAGGATTATATGAAAGATCAAAAAGCTCAAGATTTGTTAAATTACGACACAAAATCATAAATTCTTCAAATTTTTGTTGAGATTTCGTCAATGAAAATCTATTTCCTGAAAATACCATCTGTTTTAAACAGTGTGGATATATGTAGCTAAGTAAGGATTGCTGTTCAAAGTCTACGATTCCATTTTCGGCCAGAATAAGGTCATTCACACAAATTGCTTGTAAGGGTTTCATCATTTGTTGTGTTGCAATCACTGCAGTCGGGAAAGACAAGGTTTCCATGGCAGAAATGCCTTTATTAACGTTGGTAAAATCTATAGTTTTCATTGTTTTGTTTTCAAAAGGATGCAAAAGTTGTATTGCTGACGACAATTCCATGCGAGCTTTATGTATAGACAAAACCTGAAGATTAACAAAAGGTTTTAACGCATTTGCCTCTATACGATCAAGAGACATACATCCTTGAAAATATATTTCTTCAACATTTGGTGGAAGTTTTTCAAATGTGCTATTTGTTATATTACTTATCTTACAAGCGTCAAATCTGAGTATCCTCAAGTTGTGAAGGGTATCAAACCCAGCTTTGTCGAAATTTGGATGGATCACAAGATCCATCGACAAAACTCTTAAATTGTGGAGGTCTCCGAAGAACGGATAATTCATTTCTTGGAAGATAGCTTTACTGTTACGAATGTCAAGTTCAGTTAAGGAAATAATTGTCCTGAACACATCTTCTGGATAACCTGACGAGAATTGAAGATTATTGCCATTCATCTTAAGATTCTTCAATTTTCCTAATCCATAAAATGTCAGACTGTTTAATGTTGTGATTTCATTATGACACAGAAGTAATTCTGTTAAATTTATGAAATGTTTGAAGGAGTTATTTGGAAGTTCAACAATTTCATTGTAACTTAAATCCAGCACTGTAATTGTATTCGGTAATTTTGGAACAGTTGTTAAATGTCGTCTGACACAATTTGCCTTTTCTTCAGTTATTAGACACGGAAGAGATTTACTGTGTAACGCAAAACACGTAAAAATCAAAATCAAACTAAAATACATCCCAACAATTAATTCAATTAAATTCATATTGGTGATAAGTAGTAAGACGGTTATATAGGCACATGTATCTTCTTATGAAAATCAACCTTAATAAGACTATGCTCTTCTTCATTATTTACTTGATGGTAAAGTTAAATTTATTAAGGTAAAAAAATGCAAAGGTCCTTTTGTATTTTTTAAAAAAAAACCTGTCATTTTAACAAATATTTCCTTGTTTATTTCTTTTCTGAACGAGGTGTGAAGTATAGCTATATGTTCTTACAAACCGATACGTGAAATTTCTTTTGTTATGCAAGGTATTTTATTTTCACAATTTTTCCGTGTGGTCGATTCTATCTTCAATAAAATCTTTTGTTGAAATAAAGCCTAATCCGAAATAAATACTTCTCGCAGGTTAATAAGTCACATTAACCGGTAAATAAATACTTTCGACAGGTAATAATTCTGCTTTTAAACTTACTGTGCTATAAAGATTCTGTCGTCTGTCCCTGCAATTTCAACGGGGGACATCAAAAGAAAATTGTAGTCAACAGATGAAACTAGAAACATAGTAAAATTTAAATTTTAATTTCCGTTACCTCTGCTGGTGGAACATTGGTCCCCGAGGGTATTCACCAGCCCAGTTGTCAGACTTGTCTGGCATGAAATTTAT
>JAULBM010333069.1:0-12933 GCA_032357055.1 Geukensia granosissima
ATATGATATATTTCACTGTAAAACTTTTGATGCAGGTTCACTTTTGTTGTGGCAAAATTCGTTTGGTGTACTTTAATGTGACTGTCTCTGTGTCTTAGCTCTTTCACCTAAATGCTGCTTGATTAGTGGAAAAGCAGCTACTGCTAATTTTAATGTCTTTGGTTTAACCTGGCCGGGAACAAGCCTACGACCTTCTGCA
Source organism: Geukensia granosissima (assembly GCA_032357055.1). Lineage (NCBI taxonomy): Eukaryota > Metazoa > Mollusca > Bivalvia > Mytilida > Mytilidae > Geukensia > Geukensia granosissima. Next base: position 200 of record JAULBM010333069.1, read on the forward strand.
CAAGACGAAAGCATGTATAAACCAATACATGACCGAGGCAGTCTCCTCCTTTGGAAACAACTTTGATGCAACTCAATAAAATCAACAGAAGACAGACATACAGCATGTACTTTATTGATAGGCAATAATTGTGCATATTATAATTACCAAGGAAATTACTTTCTTATCTGATTAAAGTTCACAATTTTTAGTCAATAAAAGATATAAGCTAATTAACACTGAATAGCCTGTCTTGTTGCTATCTGTATTGTTTTTTTTCTTTGATCATGATTTTCCCCTTCCCTTCCTTGTTAAAAGAATCAACCAATCATTAAATTTATGAGTGTGCATTGATTTAGGTTTTTTAATGGAGACATGCATCATAATTAATAAATAAAACAGAAAAGAGATTACTGAACTTGGGAAACTGCCAAAATTCTGTTACAGACCCTTAAATATTTGTTAAAACTTTCCTTCAAAAAATATAAATAAGCAAAAAATAATAAAAACAGTCATAATGTGTACATATTTTCTACAAAATGAATTAAAATTCTAATAATTACAAATTTCCAAACCCTGAATATATCCAAATCCCCCCCCAAAATAAATTAAACAATACTTTCCTGAATTTTTTAAAATTGTAAATGTAAACCAACATTCTGATAATTCTTTGTACTATTAAGTGTCAAAAAGGGTGAAAGCTATCACTTACATTGGTGCCAATACTTCCATTCTGCACTGATTCACCACTACAGGCAAGTTGGGATAGAAATTTTGACAAAGTTTATAACCAGGAAAATAATAATGACAGAGCTGTTAGTAGATTCTAAATGATCAACCTGTCTACATGGGACACAATGAATAAAACAGTAACCTATCTTAATCGAACATAGAATAAAACAGTAACCTGTCTACTGTCAGCGGGACTCACTTTGGAAATCACCTTTTAAAATTTTGAAGATTTTAAAATAGGATGTAGGTGGCATACTTTTTACTGAAAATGTATCCAGCTATGTCTTTAATTTTAGTGCAAAATATTTTCTTATTCCTTAAAAGATTTTTTTACTATTGAATTTTGTGAAAAAGTGATTTGAATGGGAAAATTTCAATAGTAAATTTTTGATGCTTTAAAAATTAAATTTCCTTAATAATGATTGTATATCCATATATATTGGTGTTAAACTGTGAATTATATTAATCTGATCATAAAACAACCAAACATTTGAACTTGTAACCTGAAATGGGCTATTGATAGCTAATTTAAGAAAACCTGCCAAAGTGAGTTATCTCCCTTCTCCATGCAAAATCCCATAGTCAATGCAACTTACATAATTTTCCCAACTATTGATAATTTATCAACGACTTAGTGAGACTGATAGTTTTATTAAGCATGTGTCAATCCAAAACAGATTAAAGTATGATAAAATTGGAAAAAAGCTGATTTCTGAAGTGAAATGCGCCGACAGTAACTGGAACATTGAATAAAACAGTAACCTGTCTAACTGGAACATTGAATTAAACAGTAACCTGTCTAAATGGAACATTGAATAAAACAGTAAACTGTCTAAATGGAACATTAACTAAAACAGAAACCTGTCTATACTGAATATAGACTTAAAACAGTAGCCTGTCTAAACGGAACAATAAGAAAATAGAGACTTCACTGTTCTTTAATATTCTTCTTATTTTTTTTGGTTTTTGATAAATAAAATGTGAAATCAAAAATAAGCGTCTCAGCTTCTGACAGAGTGCAGAAAAATGTTTTTAATATTCAATTTGTCAACTAAAATGAAAAATTTGCCAGTCATGAACTCAGAAAGTGTCTGTGAGGTAAAATCAAGTCATTTGTACACATTCCCATCCACCTTGTTCCATAAAGTAGGTAAGGCGGGTAGATTTTATTTTTACTTTTTGAAATCTTGTAAAACACAAAAAAATTTGAAGCCAAAGGGTCAAACAGTAATCGTTCAGTCAAAAACTGACAAGACTATCTCTAACAGAAAGACACAGAAAATTGGAGTTAAAGTAACACAATTTCTATGAAAAGGAGGGTAGGCTTAGGTGCTATGGAAGAGTCGACCTTGACTTCACACAAGATTGATCTTCCACTTCCTGAATAATAATATTTTATTACTACCATGACTACCAGGAATTATTGGATATATATTAAAATACACACAAGTCCTCCATTGGAAATTATGAATAATAATTTGTCCTCCGTTGGAAATCATGAATAATATTTTAACAGAACTTGGGAAAACATGTTTATGTTTATTTTTCTGAGGGAAAAAAAGGTCATGCACTTCAGAGACGTAGTGGATGGGGATGGGAATCTACTATTTAACTTTGATATGGCAACCCTTTTTTTTTATTTGAAAGGTTTCTAATACTGAATTTAATTAATACCAATTGCATTATAAGAATATTTCTACTGCTATAACTTAATGTTTCACATTACTTTCACAGCCCAACTTTTTCCCCTTTTAAAAACCAAATTTTATACAAGAATGTAAAATAAACATATGTTTGTTTATGTGGATATATTAAGCAAGTATGATGATGGGGTTGTTGAAATAATATAAGCAGTCTTTCGGGCACACCTTTTCATCTGTACCATGTTTTCATAACTCAGGTATTTTCTTCTTAAACAGGACTTGTTGATCATTTCTACTCTTTTTTTCTTTCTTCAGAAACTTTTTATCAAAGATTTCTTGCTTTTTTGATTTCCATAATATGGATGCTTCAGATGATGGTCTACTTCTGTGTGTTGGTAATTGGATTTATTGTGGACGTTGCTGTCACATGATGTTGTACATCCTCAGCCTTTATTCTTCAAGACTTCTTTCCATTTATTTGCAAAGGTAGAAATGTTTTCAATTCCAATACCTAAAAAACAAAAAAATGGAAATTTGCTTACAAATTTTTAACTCAAGGAGGAACTATTAGAACCGTAACTAAATTTTGAAACAGGAATGTTAAAAAAAGAAATACAGATCCACTTGTACATTTCTTTTGACAATTCTTAACATAACATATAATTCTTACCTGAAAAAAAAAACCATTTTGGGCATCACCTGCATCCATACCTTTCTATGTATATAGAATTTTACTCCCCACTGAGTCAACATTAATGAGAATCCAGGAGGGTCAAATCTGACCTGTGACCTTAATGGTTTGGGAGAGACCTTGTGACATACCTTATCATTTAAAGTGACCTGCAACATTCAAATTTTTTGATAAACGAGATCCGACATTTGGTACTTGTCTCATTTGTCTATAATTGACCTCAGTTCATTCTTAAATGTGACCTTGTGACCTGTAGGTTGTACCCTCCTGGAGCCCCTACTTGTAAATTGGGGACAATCTGTAGCTCATCAAAAAAGTAAAGACAAATCTTGAGTAAAGAAGAAATTTAACTCCAATATCAGCATCAGTTCATCATGTCTTCACAAGGAATGGTATTTGTTAAAGACTTCATGATAATTTCTAGATCTTGAACTCCATCATAGTCACCTTGACATCTGACCCATATCTTTTCATATAGTTTATTTTTCAAACTATAATACTTTTTCTTTGAAATGAATGCTTTCCCCTTTGTAATTCTGTATGGGGATTACAGATTAAAAATACAGTGAAAATTGGGATTTAATTTTCCCCGACTGGCTGTATTACAGATTTAATATGGAACAAACTTTAATGCTTTACAAGAAAAAAACAAAAATAGGATTTGCTAGGAAGGGTATTAAAAAATTTATTTGACCTCATAAGATATAAAATATACTGAAAAGAAGTCCTTTTAAAAAAATCTATAAACCAAACCTATTTTATTTAATGAATATAATATTTGTAAGTGAATGAAGAATGGGTTTCTGTCTTTATAACATATAATCCATATTCTCTATTTTCTAATAATTATAAGCTTGATATATTACACCAATAATTTTCATAATATTCCTTAAAAATTATATAAGAAAAGATTATCCCAGTGTATGGAATTAAATGAACTTGAGACATGAAAATAGAATCTAACTCAGATTTCTAACGTTAACTGAAAGTGTTTTTCATAAGGATTGTGAAAGACAAATATAGTTTTTCTCAGTACACTAATACCCAATGTATCACAGACTTAACGGCCTTAATGAATGTTTTCTAGAGTCAAATTCAAATATGTTGGAGGTTTGTGTCTGGTTTAAAATCAAATACCAAGGTAAGTTTCAGAAAAACTCAGCAGCTTCCCTCGAGATCAGAAATTGTTTTACATATAAAGTATTAACAGCTTAGAAAAACAATGCAAAATCAATGTCAAATATTAAAATCATTGACAGTTTTTCTTGTTAATTTTCACCTTTGTTATGGATATGACAAATCTCTGCACTAATGAGAATTTCTAATGATGATATGGAACTACTGCCTAGAATCACAACATCCTCTAAAAGGAAGTTAAGTCGCAGTAGATCAGTGACAAAGAAAATAATCAAACTGCCATGTATAATTGTTTCATAGCTTTCAGTTCATGCCGAGTTTAGATGTTTAAATTTCAAATACATCTGGAAAATTGTTTAAATGCTTTGCAATAATAACCACTGATTGTTTTTGTACAGAGAAGTATTTTCTAGACCTTTAATGAAAAACATTTTCAATATTACTAGATATTTATCACACACCTAGTTCTATGGTTGTGTTCATCACAAATCTGGTCCCCCCCCAAAAAAAAATTTTCCTTACACATTTCATATAATAGAACAAAAAAACATTATGAAGAATCTTTTGATTTGATTATTGTTTAATATTTAAAACAAAGAAAGAAAGATATATGTATACATATATTATCCACACCTTACATACATTATAACAAATATTTAAAAGCCAAATTTCACCGTGTATAAAGCACTTTTATGACTTTACCTTCATTGGACATGCTAGAGGCCAAAAATTCAAAGATCAGTCAAACTTTAAAGTTTTGAATTTTACATAAGTTACTTCATTGGCCAAATTAAATGTACAAAATGATAAAGATAGCACTCAAGAAAGTTTATAAATTACAATTTTTGGAAAGTTTTAAACTGTGTCTTTCCAACACACATTCCAGTGCCCCAAAATAAATAGAAGCATACAATTTAAACTTGGAAAAGGTTTTTACAAAATCCACACAGCAAGGAGAAAAAATTACTTTGATAGGAAAGTTTTATGTTTTATGGTATGATCTTTAAAGTGTGTAGTAAATCTTTATTTTTTTATTTTATTTAACAAAATTAGTGTAACCCAGTGCATTTTGGATGTATCTATCCCAAGTCAGGACTTCTGGCCATTGGATCGTCTTCTTCCCATTTTTTATCATTTCTCTTTTGTTGTTTTAATATATTATAAACATTTTTGTATTTTGTTTGCTGTTTTTGAACATTTACACTTAGCTTTCAATCATGGCATGAATGGGATAACACCTTTCTTAAGATGTTGTTGTGACCCCTAGATTAAGACATCCTTAGGCGTCTGGTAAGAAGTAGTGCAGTTTCTTTTGACATTTGCTCCAAATGGTTTCTTTCTCATTAAAATTCTGGAAACCAGATAAGGTTAATACATATGGTGTTCATTTATTTTAGGGGGACCTAGAATAGGTTAGAATATGGTGCATTTAAAAAATAAGATTATCGGTAAGGGCTAGAGTTTTGGGATAGGTGAGGGTTACAGTAGGTTGTAGGCCAGAATGGTATCTCTTTGTAAATTTTTGAAAAATAGATTGAAATAATTTGAAATTAGTAAATATTTTCAAATACCAACAAATACACACCAATTTTGAATAATAGATATTTCTCATTTGCCTAGAATCTGAGGCAGGGAATGTGTGTTTGATTGGCACACCTTAGATATTCTTGTGCTGTCGTTTCTATTATGATGTCATAATTCACATCTGTCACATTACTTTTAAGTCCAGTTTGAAACAAGGTCACCAATAGATCTTCTGGCAGCCTCGCTTTGAAATACACCTTTTTTCCCCAAGCCTTGATTAAGAGTTAATGTAGAGCTGGCTATGAAATACTAAAACAAGGTCATAGGTCACCAAGACTAAGTTTTCTATTTTATACTTGAAGTTTCTTGTGCTGTCAATATAGTGCATTGAAGTTGTTTTTAAAGTACATTTTTTTATCAAACAGTTTTCCAGAAATGTCTTAGGTTTAAATGAGATTTAAAGTTGTATGTGATTTTAGTTATTAGAATATTGAAAATGTATTTAAAATCTGGCAGTTAATTACATACTTTCCTTAAAATGTCATCAACAGCAATATCTAAAATTTGCTGCAAGTCAAATTAATTTTAAGCTTTTCTTTAAGTGAGGAAATTTGGTACAAAAAGGTTCTTGTCTAAATTAACATTTACTAGTAATTTGCAGCAATTCCCTTTAATCTGTACATATCTTCAGGCAGAAATAAAACTGAGGTGAGTCCCAAGGGCAGCATGATACGACAAATTGGCATGGGAAAATTCCATAAATAAACATTTGGGTAAGTGTGGACACAATATTTTCCTGGACACAGTAAAGTACTGGACACAATTTACATCTGTACAGAGAAATATGGCTGGATCCAATCTTAAGGTTAAATTTGTTGCATATTTTAAAGGGAAAATATATATTAAAATCTGGTAAAAAAATATCACACAAAATTTTGCCTACTTGGATACCTTTTATCTGAAAAAAATAACCAATAAGAGATAGAGAAATCTGTTGACTCCACATTTTTACCCAACCACATCAATTTTAATGAAAAATCTTAGTTCAACAATAATCCATACCTTCTTTGGTACATTTGTTTATGAGCTGTTTGAAAATATCAGGGAGATTTGCTGACTTCAGCTCCTGTTTTGTTATGACTGCTACCATGTTGCCACTGGCAATATCACCCTGACCAGCTAAGTATCTGGCACAGCTAAATATCTCATACAGACACCTAAAATTTTAATGACAACTGATAAATAATTTGTCATGATACAGAAATTTTTATTTCTATGTGTAGCTTATACAACATCATTTCATTTTTCATTTTTGTTTGTTTGGTTTTTACTGGAAGACAGGGCTCAAAAATTCACTACTTCATGTATCTGTAAACCTCACTTCATGTCACTATGGGATTTACAATGTAAAAGGTAGATAACTCTCTTAAGGGTTTTTACAAAAGGCACTAGAATGTCCAAAGAGTACAATATAACTTAAAATGTAGATGCAAAATTTCTTTTTCATCTCAATGCAATAAATAAAACAAGTAAATTTCATTTTAAATATTAAGTATTTTAGAATACACAGTTCAAAATGAATAGTATTTATCACATTTACAAAAAGAGATTATCAAATTTACTCCATCTAGTTTTGAATTTATCAACTTTTCCCTTTGAAAAATATATTTGTTTTTCAACATAATAATTTAACATTTCCACTAAGTCTTTGTTTACAAATATCAAATTTGACCAGAAAAACTAGCAAATTTATTAATTCCCCACCTAAAAAGTTTTAATGTGCCTAAAAAGTATCTCAAGAGGGCATTTCTTTTTTTAAAATATTTTATTGGATGACTCACTGGGTTCTAACTCTTGACAAAAAATTAGTAAAGTATTCCTAAGATAAAGGTTTGAAATTTCCAAAAAGTTATTCTACAGTGTAAGGTTTACAAACAGTAATTCAATGCTTTTTTCAGACATATTTGACACAATGAAATTTATAAGCTGAAAAAAAACTTTCGGAAGCAAATTCACACTACAAGGTTTACACAAAAAGTCTTTAAAATATAAAGATAACCTTAATTCAATGAAACAAACTTCCCTTGAATGTCATAAGATCCAAGCATAACCCTAAGCTTCACTTTAACAAAACATCTTTGAATTTTTCCTTTTAATCCATGTTAGTGAACTGACAAAATGATTGTCAATTTTTAATTGGGCCTAAAATTGAAAACCAGAGTCCGCCATGAACCAGTACCATTCAGCTGAAAGTGACTACACATCTGTTCCTACAAGCATTGGTACTTCTGGACAAAAGTCAGGTAGAAGACCAACCATGGCTACACATTTTCAAAAGAAAACTTTTAATGAATTTATTCACATAATTTTTTATAACTCAGGCCATTTTCGTTGGTAGGTGGTGACACTGAATAAAATTTTAGTAGACCATTCCAACAATCTTTGCCTTCAATAAGCCAAGCTGTTATACAGGAGATTTTCCAGGTATTGCCTAATGGACAAGAGACACAGGGTGATGGCAATTTTGGTCAGGTGAGCTTAAAATCTCTTTTTAAAATACATTTGCAAGTGAAACCTTTGACTTTTCTGGCCTCAATTTAGTCATTTTCGCATTTTCACACTATTCATACATTAATGCTTTAAATTTCAGATTTTAACAAATGAATAGCTCAGTCATCTGCTAAAAACAGGAAATCTTTACTTAAGTGTCAAGTGAAAAATCTTCAAAGATGATGACATTTCTCAGCGTTTTTCATTGAATTATAAATGTTCCCATGCAAACCTACTACACCAAATTATACCACAACAGTATGCTTAGATGCTTCGTCATTCACATAATACTGTTGTGGAGCGAACTTTGGATGATACTGATATTTGTAAATAACTTATCCAAAATTTACTTTCAATAATTTCTTTCCGATCTGTCAAAAAGAAGGGAAATATGACAACAATGTAACAATAAGATTTCTAATTATGCAAGAACATCATATTTTTTCTCCAAACATTTGACATATTGACAAAATTTTTATTGAAGGACCTTTAGAAGATGATGCTCAAATGAACCTTTTTCCTTCCAAAACTTACAAAAACAATAACAGGACACTGACATTATCCAGGATTACTTTGGGGAATAATACAGTCAACTCCACTTAATCGCATACCTTTATTAGCATACTCATCTTTATTGCATACAATTTTGTAGCACAAAACCATTTACTATATGTCACTATATTATTTATACCTGATAATAGTATATTGACTTGTTAAGAAACTCCTCTTGATTGCATAATTTCATTTTCAAATCAAGACACTATTTATTATAATTTTATCACAGAAGTGTGTGGTTTTGAGAAAATCACTTGACAGAAAACATAAAAACCGACATTTGGGTACATAAAGTGTTAAATCAATTAATTAGACTGTATAAACAGGCTTTAATCCTTTTGTTTAAACAGTAATAAAATCAATAATAGATGATAATTTTCACTAAAAAAGTTGATTGGCTTGTTTTCACTTCAAAACTAGAAATTCCTGTTAAAGACTAATTCCTGTTTATTGCATAATTCTTCCTGGCAAATAGGATATGCAATTAAGGAATCCACTGTACTAGCAGGCCAACCAGTGATGCTGTCAAATTACAGTAGTATATAGAAAGAAAATGGAATATATGTTAGAAATGACATAATCCACATCTTGCATTTTTGTACATACATTAATAACAAACATTCAAAAGCCAAATTAACTGCATGTAAAGCGCTTTTGCTTAATCTTTTAGGACTGAATTTTTGTGAATAAATATTTAAAATCATCATCTTTTAGAATGTTTCTATTTTTCAATTAAAGGAAAATAACCTTTTCTCAAAATTTGGTACCTGGTCAGATACTGTATGTATGTATGTTAATTTGCTGTCCCGAAGTACAGCATGTGTAATAAAATAATCCTTACCACATTTCTTGAGACTTCTTCTTCAGATTCTTAGGTGTACTGTCTTGTAATTTTTCATTGCTCTTCTGTGCTCTTATGTATCTAAAAGTAGACAAATATCTTTGGTTTTTTTTCTTCTGAAACATTTTCTGTGAAGGCAAGCATAACATGTTCATCCTTATCGAACCTTCTCTTTTCCTGTAAAGAAACATTACAGAACAAAAGCCTTATAGTGCAGAGGCGACACCAAAACAGAAGAAATAGGTGGCTGTCATTGGCCTAATGGTAAACAAGGAGTAAAATATTATTTACAGATCTGGAAAAAAAATTACATGATACTATTAAAATGTGGTTTATCATTCAGAGGCTTGAACCCATGTATTGTGTGTACACATACATAATCTGAGCAGAACAATCGCTTTTACCTGTTTCCCTTCCTAAATTCAGTTTCCAACCATCGGATGGCATCACGAGCCCGAACTGAATCTTTCTTCATGTAGTCTAAAGTGTCGATCACTGCAAAAAATATTATTACTATTATCAGAAAACACAATTAAAATTTGAAAAGTATGTCAGTATGGTTGTTTTGGTCAAGGATGTGAAATTAGGCAAAATTCCATGAAATTCAATAAAACAGAAAACTAAATAACAATATGCATATTTCCATACAATGAGCAAATTTTCAAAAATCTTGAAAACATGTGTAAGATTTTAGAGATTGATGTCAAAAGATGGCATGCAAGGGAGGGGAAATTTGAAAAAAATTTGAAATAATTCACGAATTGAATGTGTTATTGTGATGTGTACTAGTATTCATTTTGACTATAAACCAATGTCAAGATGCTTCCACCATAAACATAAATCCATCTTTGTATTTCAGTGATATGGAATTTCATTACAGAATCCTAGTGCAAATTTTCAAGGCAGAAGTGAAAGCCAAATGTTCCTCGCATGTGAACAACCTTATTATTTTACCTACCAGCTAATGGTATGATCACAATCCCTTTACTGGTCTGTGTAAGCTGTTTTACCAAGGTGAGAGAATCACAAAGTGACGTTGTATCTGGTATTAGATATGGAGGAAAATGTCCTTGATCGCTATTGTCCAACGACCCCTCTAATTGGGTCACCTCAGCCTGTAACATATAAGAATACAAGAGCCTAATGTTGTTTGAGTATGAGGTAAAAAAAGACAGTTCCTATGTGTGAGTTGAAAGGAAGGGGTTGGATCCTGGAATCCCTAAATATAACTATCAATATATAATAAATTCCTAAATTCTGATTCTCAATCATACTGAAGTGGAAATTCCATACCTCATGAACAGTTACCCCAAAGTTTGCTTAATGAACTGGCCACCTCACCTAGATGCTTCCCAGATGACTGGAAAATAGTCTTGGTTGCTAAGTGGATGACACCAAACAGTGATACAGTAAACTGCAGAAAAACACTTGTACATTGTTTTTATTATGCGGCCAAATTATTTTGAATTCATGTTGAAAACCAGGAAGCCCAAAGGTCATGGGGCAGCCTTGCTTTGAAATACACCTTTTTCCCCCTGGCTTTGAAACGCAGCTAGCTGAAAATTTTCAAAATAAGGTCATGGGTTTTACAAAAACACAGTGTAATTCTACCATGTTATTCAAGGAGATAAAAGCTCTTTGAGGATAACATATTTACTCACACTGTATTTTCCAAAAAGCACAAAAATGGTAATTTTTCATTAATTTAAAAAAAAAAGAAGCTCTAATTCAACAATTTTGTGTTGGAAAATCCCCAAAATTTATGGTTGGTATTTAAATTTCTACCTTAAAAAAATGAATTTAGACCCAAAATTACAACACTTGTTTGGAGCATAAAGGGGAAAGGAGTCAAGAAATGGCCCTTTATTTATCTTGTCCTTTAACTCGTGTTTTGTTAACAAGGGTTTCACCAAGTACAAAATATCATTTGGGACTTTGAATGATTGTAACACAGTGTAGGTGTTGTAAATATTTACCTGTTACAGGAAGTATTTATTAATAACAATGGAGAGTTTGTCAGATGATTAGAAAACATTACCTGTAAACGTAACTGTGCCATGTCTTTCATCAGCTGGTTTCTTCTGCTTTCCTCCACAGCCTGAAATCAACAAAGATATAGGTTAATTCAATGATTGATTGTTGGTTGTTTAATGTCCAGTGGCAAATATTTCATGCATATTCAGGATGAGAACAAGTTATCATATTATAAACAGAGGATGGGGTAGGTCATCACAGGGCAATAGCTTTTGACTGCCACTGGAAAATAGGAGGAATAAGCAGGGACAAAAAATGTGGCATCAACCATTTCTTTTTCGAAATCTATGAAAGGGATTGTTTACATGCATGGGGCGTGGCATTCTCCACACACATCACACACTATGGTATAGGGCCAGGTTCTCTGTAATATGACATGGCAGACTGCCCTCAATTGGGGATCCGCTAACTGCCAATTTAAGAGACTCCTCCCTTTAAACATTTTCTACTAAACCCTTTATATTTTTTCCAAAAAAACATGGACCCACATAAGACCTGGGAAATGAAACTGGAAAGTTTAAAAAAAAATATAGTAACATTTTTTTTTACGCTTAGCGGTCCATTAAAGTTCCTTAAAATAATAGAACAAAAAAGCTGGCAAGTTTATTTGCAAAATAACATTAGAAAAGTTGATTGTACAATTCATATACATCAGTAGCTAGGATTTCAAAATTTTAGTTTATCTTGACCCAATTTATCGTCTCAATATAAACAAAAAGTTAAGTTGTGGGAAACCCTTTTTGGTGAAATCAGTTTATTACAAGTAAAATGTGCATTAGTACATGCCATTTACTTGAATGCAACTATCCTAAAAATTGTCTTCTTTGTGGATTTTTACTCATTTCATAGAAACCGACATATGAAGGCATTAATTTGTTGTATTTGACCATACAGTGTAATACACCTTTATAAAAGAACGTAACTAATGTACACCAAACGAAATTTGCCACGACTTAAGTCGAAATATATCAAAAGTTGAGCTATGAAGTATGTCATGTTATATATCGTTGGAATTCTAATTTTTTGCCGCAACTCATCCTGCAGTTAA
>JAULBM010333091.1:0-12932 GCA_032357055.1 Geukensia granosissima
TGTTTGGTTTCAAATGCTACTGTTCCTATGTTTGGTATCAAACGCTACTGTTCCTATGTTTGGTATCAAATGCTACTTCCTATGTTTGGTATCAAGTGCTACTGTTCCTATGTTTGGTTTTAAATGCTACTGTTCCTATGTTTGGTATCAAATGCTACTGTTCCTATGTTTGGTATCAAGTGCTACTGTTCCTATGTTTGGTATCAAATGCTACTGTTCCTATGTTTGGTATCAAATGCTACTGTTCCTATATTTGGTATCAAATGATACTCTTCCTATGTTTGGTTTCAAATGCTACTGTTCCTATGTTTGGTTTCAAATGCTACTGTTCCTATGTTTGGTATCAAACGCTACTGTTCCTATGTTTGGTATCAAATGCTACTGTTCCTATGTTTGGTATCAAATGCTTCTGTTCCTATGTTTGGTATCAAATGCTACTGTTCCTATGTTTGGTATCAATTCATACTGTTCCTATGTTTGGTATCAAATGCTACTGTTCCTATGTTTGGTATCAATTGCTACTGTTCCTATGTTTGGTATCAAATGCTACTGTTCCTGTTTGGCTAAATGTTATTAATGAGAGTTACTCATTTAAATGTACTTATAACATATCATAATTCATCAAAATAATACTTTAGTATGGGTTCCTCACTTCTATTTTTAACATTAAGACGACAAAGTTCAAATATATGAGAAGGCGGACTGGGTAAAGGGAGACAGAGAGATAGGGTTTGGGAGAAGGAAGAGAAAGGTTCCTCACTGTCCGCCCCTCAGATATCCTGGAAAATTAGCCTAAGTACAGACACGATCGTAAGGAATGGGGTGTCAACGGGCATCACGGGTACGCAAATCTCCATCATATCAGTAATAACCTAAACTGTTGAATAAATAAATATCTAACCAGGTAATAAATAAATGCTAAATGATTTTCCTTCAGCAGGGTTATCAATCAAGTGATATTAATAACGATTGATTGATTGAGAGAGAGAGTGAATGATGGTCAAGTGGAAAATATTTTATGTTTATGTAACACGAGAACAAGTTAACAAATTATCAAAATAATGGAAAGTATTGGCATGATAGGATTCAACAAGGCTACGGTTTTGAACTGTCACTGGAAAAAAAGAAGTGATGGCTAGGGATGAAGCCTTTTGAAGTATAATAATGAAGACGTACAGTACTGTGCCAAAAGTGAAGATAATTTTCAAAATGTCCGTCTTATAACATATAAAACAATACTTTTTCAAAAAATTATTTTGAAGACATTTCTTATCCAATTTTGATAAAATTTTCACCAACAAACAGAAAATGTCAAACAGTTTATTTGTTTATTTGGGTAATAATATTTGTTTTGTGGTGTTCCAGAATCAGCTATGCAAACACAAAGAAAAAAAATGTCACAATTTTACTTACTTATACAGTAAAAAGTGACATTAAAAATTCAATTCAGTGTTAAAATCATTCATTCTCAAAAAATTAATGTCAGAAAATTGTATCCAAATAAACAATAAAACTGTTTAAAATTTGCTGTTTACTGGTGAAAATTTTATAAATATTGGATAAGAAATGACTACATTATAATGTTTTGAAAAAATGTGAATTTATATGAAATAAGAGGGACATTTTGAAAATTATCTTCATTTTTGGCACAGTTCTGTATCTAAACTCGGTATTTGAGTGTGTTCTAGAATAAATTTATTCCGGGACATCGAAAGTTAACAGTTCCTGCCAATTCGTCATTATATTTTACTACACGTGAAGGTACTCCTGGTGGTGGTGTTAAACATGTTTGTGAAAACTCAATCCTTTCTATAACCTGTGGCCTCTGGACGTTAAACAACAATCAATCAATCAATCCATAACCTGGGGCCTCTGGACGTTAAACAACAATCAATCAATCAATCCATAACCTGGGGCCACTGGACGTTAAACAACAATCAATCAATCGATCCATAACCTGGGGCCACTGGACGTTAAACAACAATCAATCAATCGATCCATAACCTGGGGCCACTTGACGTTAAACAACAATCAATCAATCAATCCATTACCTGGGGCCACTTGACGTTAAACAACAATCAATCAATCAATCAATCCATAACCTGTGACAGTGGTGCAACAAAGCGACATAAAACAAACTTTAAAAACCAACTGCATAAGATTTAACTTTTAAAGTCGATACATAGTACGGAGATGATAATAAATTAAACAAAAGACAACAAGAAATTTATTCATGATAATTTCCGCCAGTTCACTTTGAATTTCACTGACTTCTACAGAATATCATTTGGAGAAAATAATGTAATTGTTTTCGGAGTTTAGTCTGTTACTTTATTTGGTATTTTAATTTTTCTCCATAATCATTAATCATTTATTAAAAAACCAACAAAACAAACAAAAAATCCCACCTTATTATTGTTACGCAAATAATTTAATACTGAAATGTCTTCTGAAACCCTGGTTAGGTCAAATAAGGTCATTTAAAATTGTCATTTATCCGTGTATTTGCATTAATTAGAATTCAATATCTATAAAATTTTGCCTATAATAAAAGTTGACACTTTTAAAAATTTTCCTATTCATAATTTCTAGTTTCTCATCTGGTTTCTGATTTCGACTTAAGTCTTGATAAAACTTCCAAACTAGTGGTTCTTTTACTAGTGAATTTTGGTGATCCTTTTAGACAGTCTCGGTACGTCAGTTAATTTGAATTTGAATTTGAGCTTTTGAGGGAATTTAGATTTTTATATTGTTAAGAGAAAGCACCCGAATCGGCGACAACTTTTTGTAAGCCGACATTTTGAGAATTGTGAGAAATCCTGACTCGGAGAGATCACACTCTTAGATGAGAGTCTTGTAACAAGACTAGATCTATGGTTACAGTGCAAGCGATAGCGCCAAAAGATTTATATTAAAGAGTGCGAGTTCATATCGCGTTTGAGGGAACGACAACTTTTTGTGGTCCATATATAAATTCATATATAGGTCTAGAAATAATAATAAAAATGACATCACTGCTATATCATGTATGCGTGATGTTAAAAACACAAAAAATGAAAATTAGATGCAAATTTTCGCAATGTGATATTTGAAATTTTTAATGAAAACATTTATCTTATATAAAATGTCAAAATAAGACAGAAAATCACCAGAAAATTCTCATCATCTTCATTCACTCTGCTCAATACTCCATGGTTCATTTTTTGTATTCTAATTTTTTTGTCACGCTCTGTAAGACTACATATGTTTCATTAGACAGAGTTCTTGGTTTATCTTACCGACCTCTGATTGTTAAGGCCCACATGTACATGAACCTTCATATTCTTGTAAAGATATCTTGTTGATTTAATATGGCGAGATAATGGACAGTTTTCAGTTTTGTTGAATGGACGCTTAATTTGAAAGTGATTGTCGTACAGTTGTATGTCGAACGTACTGTTTGTTGCATGTTCCACACGTCAAAATATAGATACATTTTAGGTCTTGTAGGTCACTAGAGAAAACAAACGAAAAAATTATTTAGGAAGACAAATGATTCAGAAGCGAATCAAATCATATATGCCTGTTGAATCCCTGTTAAAGAGCGTGCAAGTATTTTTCACTTTCGTATTACTTAGTATGTTTTGACTAATTCATAAAATGAAATACAACGTTAATTAAACGTGGTCGTTGCAGTTTTTTTTTTTTAGCTTCGTGGGTTTTTGTTTGCAACGATGGCCGCAATGCCGAAACGTTTTGAAACTTGTGCTTCAGGTTCTATCCCAAGAACCAATTCAAAGGCCCGTTATCTGAATTAAAACAAAGTCCGTTTACATGCTATCACTATGATCAGGCTTAACCACAAATATAAGCCACGGTGAACAGATAAGGCACAATTTTAGAATTATCCAAATTCATATGCATTTGTGACGTGGTTAAGATGAAGTGTTTCGGGGGTTTTTTTTTTGGAGTGTTATTTAGCCTTGGTAAGTTAATCTCAAAATTTAGATATTATAGATGTTATATAAGTGACAAAATTGTTGAATGAAAAATGTAAACATGGTATTTTACTTAATGTACTTGGGGCATTGGACTTATGAACATAATTTTATATCTTTTGCTGTTTTTGGATACAACCAAAACCCTACTCAAAGCTCTCAGAAAGCTATAATACACGATGCGTCTTACATTTTAATTTTGATTTCCATTTATAGAAATTTAGTGTGCAAAAATAAGAAGGGAGAGTAGAAAAAACTAGCGCCAAAATCGACATTCAAATACTACTCTATTTTTTAAAAATCACACCTGCATTTCAATTAATTTATAAGACTCATGAGAAGTAAATTCTTTGTATTTTACGTCACTGACTATGAATAGTATTAATCACCAAAAAATAATACTAATTGATTACGAAAGAAATATAGTGAGGAAGTGAGAGAGTAAGAGGATTAGTCAAGAAAAAACAAGTCGCAAGTCGAGAACAAATCCAAGACGAAACATTCCACATACCCCCTCAAACACGGACACACACACAAACACAGAAAACTAAATAATATATCGTGTTTGGCGTCTATTGTCTGTGAAAAGGCGATATCCGTCAAAAAAAGTCAGATAACATATAATATCTTTATATTATTCATCATCGGTAAAAATGTTCAGTTGTTTGAAATAAGACTATATCTGTTTAAATTTAATTATTTTCTATTACATTATTTTTACATTTCTGGGATTAAACTTCTCAACCAAGGGTTTCTCATTGAAAGATTAAAGTCATCACTCCGGAATTTATTTGGTCCCAATCAAGATTTGGTTCACTGTACCAGTGAAATTGCAATGGATATTTTCTCTCTGTCGCGACAACAAATCCGTTCCTATATATATCGGTTGTGACTTACACCAAATGCGACTCTTCATCGGATTTGTCTACTAGGTAACACGAAGAGTGCCACTAGTGGAGTTGCTTAACCTTCCGAAGCACCTGAACTCACCCTAGTTTTGAAGGGTTCGTGTTACTCTAGCTTTAGTTTACAATGAGTGTTGTGCGTACTTTGTTTGTCTGTCGATTATTTTTTGTTGGCTACGGAATTGTCTGTTTTCTGATTTAACGATTTTCTGTATGAATTGTTTTAGTTTAAATTTTGGCGGCCATTCAGATCGGTTAAAGTAGTCGGTTTCTTCCTCTTGGTGGTATGATTTTGTATACACAAGCAAACTGATTTGTAATAAAAATATATTTAGTGACAAATACATGAAATACAGCGATTGAGCATTAAATTCCTACCCGTTTAACTTGTATGTGGAAATATTCTCATTATCATCATCATAAGACCAACCAGGGCATTGACCAGATATTTCCGAAGAAATAGGAGGCGATGCAATTAACTCCAAGACATTCAAAAATCCATTGATAAAGCAGAAAAAGGATTAATATAAAAATGTTAAGTACACATTTATTCCTTGAAACAACCTTCTTGCAAAAAAAAGGTTAAATCCCCTTAGAATGCACTTGGATCTAATTGGTCATTCTCCTCTTGATTTACCCTTTGGAACTATCACTCTACATTATACGTAAGTTTTGACCTTAATCTTATTATTGAGCTTTCTGTCGGCTAAAATTATGAATTGAAGGACATTACCGACTGTCGTGAGTACAAACCTGTACCTATATCTGTTGTAACCACTATCAAGACGGTCCACCAGAAAAACTGCGAGACAAGCTATGAAAAAAATGGCATAAGTCAGATGTTGATACAAAAGAACTTAAAGACCTGTAGAAATTTTATACTCGAGATCTCTTCTCTCTGGTAACAGCATCAAAGTATTTGAATTTTTTAACTCTCAACAGCAATACCACACGCTCTTCTCAAATCGAAACTATCAGAAATAATTAATACTGGGTGTTGCTTTCGCAAAGAGGACGCAGAAAGACGATAAAAATATATCGATGTCGGTAGAACTAAATCATGCTTTGTTCAACGCAAAACGAAATTAAAAATCAAATATCCAAAGGGGGATTTTACAAAAATGTAAGATTTCCTGAAAACATCTTTGTTCAGTTTGATGGATGAGTTTTCCAGCACACAGTTGACATTCCAATGGAAACTAATTGTGCTCCTATCCTCGCCGATCTATTTATCCGCTCATTTGAGGTAGACTTTCTTAAAGATCTATAAGAGAGAAAAGAGAGAAAGTAAGCCCGAAAGTTTTATTTGAGCTTCCGTTAAATAGATTTGGTGATTATCTTCACTTCATCGACCGCATCGGTGGTGTAATGTTTAGCGTGCTCGCCTGGAGTGTGGAAAGTTGTGGATTCGATCCCCGGCAGGGTAAAATCAAAGACAATAAAACTGGCATTTGCTGCTGCTCCAGCATTAAGGAGAAAGCGCAAAGATTGGTCGGCCCTGAGACAGAATAATATGTCTGGGTAAAGTGCTTCCTGCGGCCTGTTGCTTTTGTGAGTTAGCACGTTAGAAATCTGCTAAGCGTGTCGGTCTAGTACAACGCAGGGTTCATTCATCATCACTCATCATTGATATGCTCTAGTCCTGAATATGCATGAAATATTGCCGGTGTACGTTAAGCAACATTCAATCAATAATTCAATCATCACCTCATCTTCCCAAATGAACTTGAACATAAAGATATACAGGCACTCCCATGCCTGCCTTGTAGCTTGCTATTCGTCTTAGACAACCTAGACAATAGAGGAAGGCATGCAACAAAACAATATGATAATTTCAACTTTCCAACAGTCAACTTCCCGTTCATTGGCAATGACATTCCAGCAACCCTGGCGTATGGCGTATACATCTCACAGCTCGTACATTTTTCAAGAGCTTTTTCCAGAGATTTTGAGCTGCTCAGACAGCGACAAGTTGCTCCTTGGTTAAAGTCCTAAATCCAGAAATTCGGCGGTTGACACCAGTCTTCTCAGTCGATATGGAAAATCCGTTTCACAGATGAAAAGGGTCTTTTCCTTTGAAGTTGAGGAGTAAATCAAATACAGGCTGTTGGCGTTCTCTACCTGGAGGCTATGATCCCATGAAATCTTCCTCTTTAGTCTTAAATGACTTATACCGGATTAGAAAATGGGCATTGCGGCGCTATCTTTAAAGAGGCAGCAACTGCTTACCCTTCTGGACCACCTGAGATGTTAAACATGTGAATAACATGTGTTTTACATGTGTATTTTTTAACATGTGAAAAACATATAAAGTTTACTTTACGGAGATAGAATTATTTGGTCCCGGAAAGGGATAAACTTTACTTCTGAAATACTTTGTAATTTCTTCTCCGATTCTTACAAAACGTATGCCGAAAATGCCATATTATGGTTTATTTCTTGACTGCCAAAATTTTAGTTACCTTTGTCGGAAGTGCGCTTAAGATTTTATCAGCATTCCAATGGGAAACACCTGCACATCCCTTCTTACCGTCTTACCCATTTACTCGTCAGAAACAAGGAAAGTTGGTTTATAGTTGATGTAGAATTGAAAATAAAAATTAATTTGGTGACTATCCCATCACAAAAATATCGCATCAAACCTCAAATAAAGGGTACTTCAGACACAGAAACGTCAACGTCATACTAAGACACCTAGATTTACATCTAGATATTGATAGTATAGGCGGGTTGAACATAAATGTGAGGTTTGCTACTGACAAGAATGCCTTCCAACTAATGATTTCAGTTGGTAATGTTTAAGTCATCACTTTGGAAATTTTTCAGTCACCAACATGACTTGATTGATAGTTGTTGCGAAATACCAATTTCACTCATGACAGCGATTTTCTTCTCACTGTCATAACATCGACTTTAATCCTACACAGTTTTGTCTCTCAAAGATTGTACCAATTAACACAACGGGTGCTACTATTGGAGCAGGAGCTGCTTACCATCAAGGAGCACCTGGGTTCACCTTTGTTTTAAGATGTTCGCTGCTGATACTAAAAATAACAAGGTTTTCAAAAGATTATGATTGCTTTTATGATCTTTTACAGTTTAACAAAATAAGCAGAAAAAATCATGGTCAGTGTGCTTGTTTTTGAGATATAAGCATTTTAAAATTTGGCGGGAAAATGGTTTCTCTTGATTTTCCACTAGTTTTGTCCAAGTAGTTTCTATCCATTAAAACACGGGAAGAAAATAGAAGAATTTCATAAAAAATTTTAAAATGGCATTTTTATGTGTGTTTAATGAAATTATGGAAATAAAAGTGGGGCTCCTTGGGCAAAAATATTAATGCTATTAAATGGAAAAAATAAGAGGAGTTCGAAATTTCTACCAAAATGGCTAAACATGAGCAGCAAACATCTTTAATTGGGTTCTTCTTCTGATTATCATTTTTGTGAACTGACGTTTGAATTTTCCTAAGTTTACTTATCGCCATTTCTATAAATCATAAAGTCAAAACAATACGAATTGTTCTAAGCTTAATGGACATACTGTGTTTGATGACATCTCGTGTTGAGAAATTTGATGTTTTATCATCAGGAATCACACCCTGAGCTTGCTTTCAGAAACTGCGAGTATTTATTTGAGATGTATTTTCTTTTTGCATGTATTTATTAAAGTATATTGTAATTAAAGTACTCTCTAGTCGGATTGGGTGACTTTCTATGTGAAATTTATAGTTCGTCTGTTACTCCTTTTGTTTTCTTTAATTTTTCCTTGACCATTCGTCGGCGAATGGTTTGGATCCCACTAAACTAGTTTAATCCCACCACTTGTATCATGTGCCTGTTCCAAGTCAGGAATTGTGGTAATAGGTTTGTCTTTGTGTTTATTGTTCTTTTAAATGTACATTTTTGATTATATTCAGGTAATAGGAGTATTATTATACGCATTCACAAAATTTTTAATTGGAGATTTCCACAAGAAGTGGTATTCCACTCTTGTTGAAGGCCCTGTGGAGACCTCTGGATTCGTAAATTACTCTGTTTTTCTCGTGGTTGGAGTGTAGTCACTCTGTCATTTACCCTATATCTTCTCATTTTCATATTGAAATATCCGCAAGTATTATCCAATTGTTAAAACTTCTAAAAGTTCTAATATCAGTAAAATTTTTAAATTGCATATTAAACTCTTGTTAAGAAGGTTAGTTTTTAAGTTTTGCTATAAATCGTGGTTCAATTTAAGAGTAATACTACCCAAATAATTAGAAGTGCAGCAAGTCTCCAAAAGGAAAACTTGCTTTCTATCGATAAACTTTATCACAAAGTCGATCAAGTATATAATTGAGTAGCAGTTCGATTGCTGCATCATATCGACGGATTTCCAATAAGCGTATTTGTCATAAGAACACCATTTAATCTATTACATAAGTTTTTTGAAAGATAAATTCATAAGATAAGGTCATTTTTCTTTAAACAGTGTTTTTGGTTATATTTGTAAGAAGACTATTTTATCTATTGCAAAGAAGTTTTTCGAAAGTTCAATTAAAATTAAATAAGTAAAAAAATAATGAGAATTTAATCAGTTGTTATAAAACCTATAGTTCTTGGGATCACAAACTTTGGCTAAAAGATGGACTATCCAAGATGACTGTACCAACGTATTTACCGTCATTACAAGTTTTCCCGAAAAACCTGGTCCAACGCCTTTAAAAACGGTAAGGAGTGATGTAAACAGAAATAAATTTACTAAGACATGGAACGTGTATCAATCAAACTCCTACCGACATTTGGTATGTAACATAAACATGCATTAGAGATTCATTTGTTTTTACGTCAGATATTTTTACCTGGTAAATTTAAGTTATCTTTCAGAAAATCAAGCTATTTAAACATCACCTGTGTATGTCATTTGTTATGCCTGCAACATGTAAACGAGGCCTTGTCTTATTTTCATGCAAAAATACGAAAAGAAGACAGTTTTTCTACCGTTGTAATTACTCTAAAATTAGGGTGCTACTAGCGGAGAAGGAGTTGCTAGCCCTTCCGGAGCACCTGAACTCACCCTGCTTTTTGTTGGGTTCGTGTTATTCCAGCTTTAGTTTTCAGTGTAGTGTTCTGTGTTCTATGTTTGTCTTTGATTCATTTTATTTGCCATGGTCTTGTCTGTCTTCCGACTTAACGATTTCCTTCTGCCTCTTTGGTATCTTCGAACTCCTTGTATATCTTTGCCATTTATTCTTCAAAAAGAAAAACATGAAAATTGCATATCTCTATTACCTTTTAGGAGGAATTGTGGACTATTATACTGTGAAAAAAATTTAGTTCAAATATTCACATCTTCTGCAAATATTAAATTCTTCACCACATGCAAACTCCATTATGTAATCTAACAATCTACCACGTTTTATCAACATCCACTAGTTTATTAGGAGGAGTTGTGGACAACGCATTGCCTCATATAGGAGTAAAAAATGACGAAGTCCATCAATCCTTATCTCAAAAACTGTTCCTATGATTCATATTACCCCATCCCAAAAATGAAAAAAAAAAAAAAAAAATTCACCTAGCTATAACCTGAGGCAGAGAGTTTCAGAGGAGGATTCCAATGTTACAAAAGATCATGATTTGTCTCCAAAAATTACATACAGCAGGACCGGGTACCGAAGCCGGGACCAATGATCATTCACGCTTGTAAAATCTTGTTTGAGTTTACATTAGTGCGTGAATTTTCCCAAAGAAACGGATAAGACTTATTTTTAACCCTCTGTCTATATGTATTTCACTTATTCCTTCAACCAGAGGAGTTCAAATGTAAGTCTTTCCAATAAAAGACGTCACAAAACCCTCCATATGGCGGCAACGCTAATGACAGCATTTACAACATTTTGGAGAATCTCAATATGAGCCGTTTTATGAAACTGAAGTCTGTAGTAGACACAGATCCACACCCGTAAGCATGTTGTAAAAGCTCCCCCTCCAGAAAACCGCCAAAATTATACAAAATGACAATAACGAGAACCAATTGTACAACATATGAAAGTAAATCACTATATCATGAAATAAATATAACAACTGAGCTGAGGAATTTTTCCTGTATATCTGTCAACCACTGTAAAAAAATACAACAAAAAGTCTAATATAGAACACTATCAAAATGATTGAAAGAACAGCTTACGAGACATTTATGCTGACCTGTAGGACCTCATATATTTTCTACAAAACCAATAATTCTGATGGTAATTAAGGGTAGTAACATGTAACCTGACAAAACCCTAAAACTTAAAATATATATAGTGAGTATACATTTAAGTGCCAAGCATAGCACACTGAAGTTGTCAACTGTAACCATATAATGAAGTTAAATAATTTTCCCTGCTCGTAAAAGGAAAAGTTACGATAGGAAAAGAAACGTTTATATTTCAGCATATCTTATGTCGACGGACAGGCTTGCTCAATTTCCAAATTTGGGTCAAACATAGGATTATTGTTATTAATGATATTATATTACCTAGTTGTAGTTATTGATGTTCTGAATGACAAATTTCATCAGCAGATTAAATCCTGATCATTCAAAACTTAAATCCTCATCACAATATCTGTCAGTTTTGGTAAATAGATCTATTGAATACTTTGTAAAATAGCCATTCAAATTTGAGTAATTAATTGAGATCAGTAACAATGACGAAGTAGGTAAAACAGATGGTATTCATAGGAATGAAAATCGTCGGTCGACAAATTGTCATCGAAAAACATATAGATGCTATGTTATTCGATATTTGCTTGCTTTCGATGTCAGTTTGGTGCATTTTTTACTTAAACACCACAAAGAGGAGCTTGAGGCGCGTCCCTTATAGAAAAGGAAAGGTTAAGTAGTTTATTTCATCATATATTTATGTCGATAAACCAGCTTGTTCAAAAGTCAGATCCATGCATGTTTCAAAAATAATTTTGTTTTTAATTTGATAGCATTGAAGAATTGTTACTTGACGTAAATTGTTTAGAGCATAACGCTAATAAATCATGATTATTCCGGGCTAAATCATCATTCAAATATCTGTAGATATTATCAAATAGTTTAACCAAAAATTGCTTAAAATTGCGGCTCACTTTTTGAGTTACCGTTCCCCTTATCGAAAAAAAGAAAAAAAATATTTGAAATATGAGGAGCGTAAGGGGTGTATTTAGACCCTGGTCCAGGGCCTATAAAAAGCGAACCTAGTAAGGCATTTATAAATGAACTCAATACATGGAAAGTGTTTAAGTAAAACTTTTTGCGTCATATGGTATGTAAAATAGATGTATAAAATTTTAATTATTTTTTTATTTCGTACAATTTTACCTATGGCTATTAGTAGTACATAGTTAGTCTATTTAAATATCACCTGTGGGTTATTTTCATCGGCTGTAAATTCTATATTTGGAAGGTTCAATAAAAAATACTAAAAAAGGTTTAAAGTATATCGAATTTTTGTACAGTATACACGACCAGCACCACTAACCCCCCCCCCTAAACAAAAGAAAAAAAAGAAAAAAAAGAAAGAAGAAGATATCCACCTAGCCGTATATTGAGCCATATTTATTCAACATTCGTAAACTTGTATTTTGAAGCCTCTGCTGGTAGACCAGAGGTCAACGAGGGTATTCACAAGCCCAGCTGTAACACTTGTTTGGCATAAAAATTATCAAAAAAATTAACAGAAAATTGCTTTATTTATTTAAAATTCAAAAGCACTGAAAATACGGAAAGGCTTCGAAACTTATTGCACTAATTAGTTGTCCCTGTCGTCGGATTTGGCTTTCTATTTCGATTTTTTTTGTTGGATTTGAGTTATTCTTATCAAGTTTGGATCTCAGACATTTGTTTTGTGTGTACTGATGAGAGGTTACTCCTTGAAATGTACACAAAGCATACCAAAATTCACCATATTTATTCAACATTGGTATACTTGTAATTTGAAGCAGCATCGTTTATCAGTAGAGAAAAGTATAAAAATAGGAGATGTGGCATGATTGTCCATGAGACAGCCACCCACCAAGTGACAGTAGAATTTTAACTT
>JAULBM010333102.1:0-12930 GCA_032357055.1 Geukensia granosissima
GCCAGACAAATCTTGTTTCTGATTGGCTGATTCATTAAAAAAACTTCTCCTCTGAAACTTGTTTGCCAAAAGGCAGGTGAGCGATACAGGCTCAGCCTCCTGAGTCTCTTGTTAATTGTAAGGATAGAGATTCTGTTAGCACTTTTCCGATGACTTTTCACGTTTTACTTCTTTTGGACTTTTCCGATGACTTTTCACGTTGTACTTCTTTTGGAGGTTTTTTATTATTCATGGCATATATTAAAGTTATCGATTAAGAAAATAGTGTTATTGGTACACAATTACAATTGTTCTGTATTTTACATTCGTGTGCATGTACTATTCTCATAGTAAAAATTTCAAGGGCTACAACCGGATGACCTAATATTGCCGCATAGTAGTGTTCTGTTAAATGAAATTTGTTGTATTATTTCAGATACTGATTTGGAAAGGTTAATGTTGATGTTACCAAACCCTCGTTTTTAAGGTTTTAACCAGTTTTCATTAACAATTACATTGGCGAGATTGGGTTATCAGGCAGTAGGGAAGATTAGTATAAAATATGCATAAAACATTACTGGAAAGTGGAAAAAAAATGGAAACCGCAGCGAGAGTAACCAAAGAAAATAGAGATTATTTAGGGCATGTGGTAATGCATTTATCAATGATTTATTCCTGTTTTCTTATTTTTTTATCATAACAGAAACAAGAGAAAAACAAATTGTCAGTAAAGAATGCAAACGACAGCAAAGCCAAGAGTGACGATGTTGGTATAAGTTTAACTCCCACTCAGCCGCCATCAACACCCGAAATTTTAACTCCAAAGGAAACAGACACACCCCCACCATCACCAAAGAAGAGATCATGCATTACTAAGAAAACACTAGAAAAGAAACCAATTAACAGGCCTAAGAAAAAAGAAGAAATGGAGAAAAAGGTTGACGAGCCTCCACCAAGGGAGCCGACGCCTCCTCCGCCACCAGTGGTAGAAGAAAAGTAAGTTAAAATCTCTAGCTTCTTTATAATAACTGAGCTTTATTGAAAGAAGTTTTCTTGTTTTCTACCTGTCGGAAATTATTTTGGTTTCGCATGTCTATTTGTTTTCTTTAACCATTAAAATGTACATGTAGCATATTAGAATTCACCAAACGTGCGCAGGTTAATTTGTATTTTGACACCTCCGTGTCACTGCCTTTGCTGGTGGACCAGAGGTAATCGAGGGTATTCACCGGCATAGTTGTCAGACTTATTTGACATGAAAATTTTCAAATAATGTTTCACTGAAATTTGCTCTGTTTTTTCTAAACAACTGAATGGAAACGTACTGCACCAAGTAGTATACTTAAAGAACAAACTAGTCACAATGACTACATACAGAGCCAAAACTTAATAAGAGGCTTGTCAAAACATCAGTATGACTATTCACTTTGTCAGCTTGACTATTCTGATTAGTCAATTTGACTTTCAGGATAGTCATCGATAGGAAGTCGCTATGACTAATTAAAGTAATCAGACTGAGAAGTTTATTTTTTTTCAGTGTAGTCCCAACTTGATTTGTTTGAAATTAAGTTAATCTTTTACTAGGTGTGCATCTTTGACTTTCTGCGATTTTGTTCTAATGAAACAAATAAGAGGCTCCTCCTTTATACGATTTTGTTCTAGGGAAACTAATAAGAGGTTATTCCTTAGATTGGGCATATAGCATATCAAATATTCACTGTACTGACACAACAATGGTAAACTTGTAATTTATTACTTTATGGCATAAGGGAGACAACTCATATTCGAATCTTTTGATCTAATAGTGATAATTTGTGTTATGGAACCGCAACTTGCATCAATAATATAAAATAATAATATTTTGTAAATCAAAAATGAGTAACATGTTATAGAATACAAGTGTTCTTCACTCACCAGTCTGGATTCTTGATATTAAATTTTCAATCCTTTTCCTTCCGTTGAAAATTATTTATCGCTTATTTTTTTGTTAGCTTAATGTAATAAAAATACTGTCTAATTTATGTATAAAGTAAGTTGCGTCATTAGCCATGAAAATTACAGAAATTATGATATGTTTATATAAGAGGATGCCCACTTTGATGAAATGTCGACTTGCATTGAAGTGCATGTTAGAGGGCCCAATTAAACCGATATGTCAAATCCATAATAAACAATTTAGAGCTAAGTTGGTTTTTTAAACTTGTCATTCCGGTCTTAATTTGCAAATGAATTCATCTTGTGTTCTTCTTGTCGTCATGTGTTTTCCTTTTTTTGGCCCGCAATTATAAATAAGGGTATTTTCCCCGTCAGGCCCTCTTTTACTATATTTGGATCTAGGACTTTCTATGTTTGGTTTTAATGATACAGATGAGAGGATACTCCTTTAAAAGTACATAGAGCTTATAAAAGTTCACCATATTTATTCAACATCGGTAAATTTGTATTTTGAAACCTCTGGGTTGATGCTTCTGCTGGTGGACCTGAGGGTATTCACCATACCAGTTGTTGGACCTGTCTGACATGAAATTTAACAAGCAATGTTTTACAAAAAATTGATGCTTTTGTTTCAGTTTTAAAACACTGTAAATACGGAAAGACTTCGAATCGTAATGCACTAAGTGGTTGTCAGATTTTTTTCCATCTATTTTGATTTGGTTTGATTTAAGTACTTCTTTCCTAAGTTTGGATCTCGGACTTTCTATGGTTTCCTCTTTATGCTACTTATCAGATGAGAAAATTCTTCTCGAAATGTACAAATAGCATATGAAAATTGACCATATGTATTCCACATTGCTAAACTTGTATATTATCAAAAATTTTATTTTTAATAACGGAGAAAAATATCACCTTATTTATCGAAACACGAGGATATATTTGGTTAAAAAAGTTCCAGCTTCAAAAGACAATTCAATTGGTTTTCTGACAAAATGGAAAATTTTCGTACCAGTCATCCATCAGTATCCATATGATACCATGACAAGTATTATATCGATGACAAGACACAGGCCGAAGTATTACCGTATCTACTAACACTAAATTAATAAAACTGTAAAAGTGCAGTGCATTTTAAGTTGAAGTGCAAAATCGTGTCGTCGATGGGTAAATGACAGTATTGATGATATCCCTATATAAATAAAAGAAAAGAACAAGTAAATACTACAATAAGATTGATATTGTATGACAAAAAGCTTTCAGTTTTATTGACACAAATCTTTAAAGCTGTCATTAAACACCTTTTGTAGTAAACGTTTTCAAAAGAAGCAGTCTTTTAACATTGGCGTGTCAATTGTGTTTAAAGAAATTAAACTACTGTACCATCACAAAGCAGATATTTACCTGTACAGGTGATCGCATAGTTACCGTAGTTCTAACTCAATTTAGTATAGATCTGACTAAATAATTCACGAAATTTACCTTTCAATCTTCACATTTTTACAATTAACAAATTGAATTTTAAATATTTGGTTCGTTAACTCTTTAGAAAAAATAAAAAAGGTGGATTTTTAAGGTATAGAAAAAAACAACGGTTTACTGTGTTAGTTTTGAAATTTAAATGATTTGTCATAGAATTGAAGGTGAAAATATTCTTTTGGCTCTCATCCAAATATTCCAATCGAATGTAATTTTAACTTCTAAAATAGATCTCATATTCCGTATTTTAGTGTATTCCATTTTGGATACATTTAAATGATTAACTTTTAAATAAACTTCAAGTTAGTTGGACGTATTTATTTCTGTCATGGTATAACGTACATATTAGTGTAAGTACATACCTTCTATAACTTTGATATTATTCTAATTGTGCAATTTGTTATGTGACTAACATTTTAATCAGCGGTGAAATAAATACAGGATACATTTATTTGTCATATTTCATTCCATATGCAATATAATATACAAGAAATGCCTATTGCGAAAAATTGGTTTTTACTAACAGTTTCCAGTCGAATAAGAATATTTCTAACAAAATTCGATATGCCTGTCATTACATATAACTAGATCCTAAAGTGTAGTGTTTGTGTTTTCGTGCATATTTTTTGTCACACGTTTTTATGACAATTGAAAACACAGTGGCTGTTTCTAGAGAGGGAGCATTTCCTTACTTTTTTAACCACCAAGATTTCAAACTTTCAAAATGGAAATAATCTTTAAAATTTTAGTTACAAATTTTGATTATTTTGATTTTTACATCTGAAAGTGTTTTACTAAAGCCACCTTTTCCATTTTTTGCAGAATTTTTACTCCACATGTAAAATGGTGTGCATTTCCTGTGCTTTTCTCGTTTAAGCTTTTTAAAAACCTCATCTTGTACCAGTTGTAGCTCGAAGGACGGTGAAAGATATCTGTTGATATTATTTTAATTTTGAAAATGCAAGAAATAGATGACATTCTGGCAAAGTAGTAAAAATTATATCAGTGATAATCTACATTAATCATTAAACAAATTGTAGAGTCAAACATAATATTTTGTACATAGTTTCAAGAAAAATCCTGAATGAATCTCAAAGACACTGGCAAAACATTTAAAAGCAATAAGTAAACAAATAGAATGATTAAAAATGACAAAAGAACTCTCTCACACGATCCTGTCTCAAGTAAGTTTAACTGCGACTTCTAAGTTTTTTCTCCAGATTCATTTTGATTGCAGAAATGCTGCTCTGATAAGGCTTATTAGCCTGTCACCAAAACGTTGTCCAATCGTTGATGGAAATAGAAGAGTTGCTGTTTCATGTATGTTCAACAATGCTTCATGTCATTATTTTAAATACCTGTGTAGACCTTATTGTTGTTGAACCTCTCTATATGAAGATTTTTGAATTGTTTACAGATAGCACGCTGTACAGTTAAATCTGTGTCATAGTTTTAGTAGAAATTGAAAAACATTATATATTAATAAGGTAAAATCGGGGATCTTAAGAAGAAACAGTTGAGGCATCCAGTCCCCTTTTTCGTAAAATAAGATATTGAAGATTTTTAATATGTTTCAAACATGAACAAAAGTAATGTATTATTCTGGCATGTAGATAGTACAATTGGTACATTTTATTGTCATTATGACCTCAACTTTTTTTACATTTACAGCAATATAGCTTAGAATAATAAATTGTCCATCTTGAAAAAAAATATGATCGATTGTACACATTCTAGAAACAAGAAGATATTCTTTATGAGATGCAAGGAATCATTTTCCATCTTTCCACAAAAATATAGTTTTTATTACCTTTCCTACTTACAAATATCAGTGATAAAAAAATGTTGAAAATAAACAAAAAACGGGAAAATTTGATGACATAAGAACTTATACTTTGTAATATAAGTTTAAGAAGATTTTGTGGCGAAACGGGTACATAAAAACACCTACTTCACTGAAAGTCGGAGTCATAAAAAAACCAATTTAAAACTGTTTCTATTAATATGCCAAAGTCAATGTAACAGTAACTTTTCTATAGAGATAAAAATAAAATATTACTTTTGCATGTTAACGAGTAAGGTGTTATTTAACTATTTGAACTTTTAAGAACAACTTTAAAGTGAAAACAAACAAAAGTATTGTTAAACGTGAAATATATAAGTAGAAAAATATACTGATAATTTCAAAATAATCTAATTAGCCAATATTTATTTAAATCAATATTTCAAAATTTGTTTGCATCTAAATTCTACTTTCATTTAAACATACTATAGTAAAATTTGTTTTCCATAACCAATTTTCACAAATATTATGACATTTTAATGTAATTATTCGCTATGTTGGTGGTTTACCCAACCGAAGAAAATTTTAAAAATTTTATCTCTCCAATTTGTAAAACTTTCAATAATTCTTCTAAAGTGTGCATATTATTAACGTCGCTTCGTGATGCTTGTTATTATGACAGAAATAGAGTCAGTCCGCATAAACAAAAATATTCAATCTTTCTTTCCTTGGACCCTTGTGTTAATACAAGGATGATTGTTAAATCATGTTCACCTATGTTGTATTTCGTTATGTTGCACGTGTTTCTCAAACCTCTCATCTGATCATTTTTTCAAAAAAGATTTGCTGTAAATATCGAATGCCTAAACAAACAGATGATAATAGATTTTTTTATTCAAAGGAATCGAAAAGCGAGAAAAGTTCGATTCCTTTGAACAAAAAAATCTATTATCATCTGTTTGTTTAGCATTCGATATTTACAACAAATCTGTCTTGTAAAAAGGAAATTCAAACACCCCAGTTAACGTTACTTTTCCTTTAAACTGACCTTTGGTAAATTAATCAATAGTATACACTCTGATATTAAAAAAAGCAGATGATGCAATTTTTATATTTCTGTAAGAAATATTAAAAATATAATGATTTTCAACACATTTTACCTCCAAAAAATATACTGTTATTTAATAACACATGTTTTTCCCTGAAATTGTTTTGAAGTCAACTTATTAATCGTATTGAAAATATTATTTAATTGCTTGTTTTATTCGTGCAATCATTTTGGGTTACAAAATGACATTCGTCACAATTCTTTTACTCAAGAAATAAACGTAATAATAGATGTCCCTTTTCACCGAATGATCAACGCTTGAAAATACACACAATAAATACTTTCGACTTTCAATTTACGATTATATACACTAAATCATTAGATTTGCTGAATATTTGATATTTCAAGAAGATAATTGTGATAGAATATCAACAACACACTTTCTTTTTATCAATAATTTGTCTAGTATAAAGGATTGAACGAAACTAGGGAGTTTAAATAAAAGAATGAGACATGTCCTGGTTAAAATTCTGATATGTAGACCTTTTTTTATTTCTAAGGTTTTCAGTAAATGCACAATATGTTGAGCCCGAACCTTATGACAACATTTTAAAATGGTCAATATGGTGAATAAAAGTTCCCTCGAAACGTTTCAAGAGAATTTTTGCAAGATAAAAATTAAAATTCGAACAGTGTCAATGCAGAACAAGAAAAAATGATTTAATATTAACACTATCAGTCGAGAGTTTCATAAGTATAGTAAGGGTAATCATTTTGATAGGCCGAAAGTACTAAAAAGCATCACCAAAACAGCACACGCAAATTCCCTATATCTTTCTATGGAAAATAAATTGAATTTGCTTTTGGAAATCGTTAATGTAATGTGTTCTTCTGTTTGATTGTTGAAAGGGAGAATCGACAATTTCTGTTTTATTTCCATTAAAATGAAAAGAATTGAATTAACAAACATTGTCTCGCTGATTAGTCAAATTAATAAAGTGTCCACTATCCTCTGAATCAATTTCCTGTCGAATTTATCGCATTCTGCATACAATTAAGGATTAACTAAGTCAATAACAACGATTACCGGAATATTTCACAGCAAAGTTTACGATCTGATTCCTAGATACTTATTGGAATTGTTGTCATGAAAGTTTGCAATTCCCTTTCCTTTCTTTCGGATATTCAAGACAATTCTAAGTATGTTGCAATACAACAAGCTGGTTTGACACATTTCGTATAAAATCAAATTGGTTTACACACTGTGCATTGGAGGAGAAACTACAATTCTTATATTTAATATTTTGTTCCGTTGAAGAATAATTTCGATTAAGGCTATTACGTACATGTTTTTTGAAAGGAATATTACGTGTGCTAGGATTTCTGTATGTGTCTGTACTTCGTGGCATGGAATGATATCGATTCCTAAAGATCTTAAAGGTCAAGCAGTATTGGTTAATCTTAAAAATTGATTTTAAAAATTTGAACTTTGATAGAACTTGACGCATGTCACCACATTGAAATATCTTGTCATGAAAAATTATATTAAAGATTAAATAAATCCAAAAACTGAACTGGAATTAAAAGGAATTCAATGTATTTGAACATTCTGTTGCATATTGATAAGCGAAGTAACGTCAACGAACCGTTGGTAAGTCAGCTTGATTTTTATGAATTTGGTCATTTTTCACGTTGTTGGTCTTTATTTATTTTTTTTTTACAAATCGTTTTATCTTGGTTATAATGTTAAGCAAGTTTTTCTTAAAAATTACTGTGACATTTTGTCAACGTTGCCACACAATGTTTTCTGGAGAAAAAAAAACTGTTTATTATGTATAAGAAATTTAGATCGGTTACTGTTGAAAATTTCATCAATATAAGTTTATGGCAGAGACGCTTAAAAACCCTCTATTTGGAAAATTTCACTCGTTGAAACTCCCTCCAAACAAAATGGGAAAACAATCGGAAAATCCATGGTAAGATGAAGTATGATGTTCTAAACCAATACACTTAATATCTGACTCCCCTTATATTTTGCTTTTAATGTTTAAGCGAAGAAATAATGATATGCGATCGACATGTAGAAATAACTTTTTCTAACTTATTATTTCAGCTTAAATACATAAATACTAAAAATCAGCTTTTGGTTTATGTAATCAATATTGGAGGTCAACGGGCAAAAATTTATCTTATAAAATATTTTGTGAACTTGTTTAAACCGATTTATTGATTTCCTTGTGATTTTTCGCGGTTTTGATCACTTCTTGATCATAAAAGTAAATATAACACTGTGGTATATTAAAATTCATACGAGATAAGTGACAATATATACATTGAATTGATACTTCTTTGTAATACATGAACATTCTATATGGTAATTTCCCAAAGATACGCAAAGTACCTATGTTATTTAACTGTTATTGATAAGCAAAACTACAAATTTTAGTTTACATAAGATATTAAGAAATGCACAAGATATAATTTAAAATATACCAACTAATGTATATTCCAGTGTATAAGAATTGTAACGCTTCGTCTGAGTCTGTGTTTTTTTGTCTTATTACTCATTGTCAATATAATTTGAGACTCTTATTTAAATAAAAAACACGTTTTTGGAAAAGTGGTTAATGATATAACTTAGGATTTTGTAATAGCTATAATAAAAGGTTATTATACATGTACATGTACAATACGGAATTATTATATTATATTGTACGAGTACGTATTGTATTGAAACCAGTATTGGACGAGATGCCTTCGAAAAGCTCACGAAACTTTAAAAGAAGATGAACACTAACGTCTGATTATTTCCACATCATTTTTGGTTTTTAATTTTGTGTTTTGGGGTATTTGTGCTTCCAAAATTTCTAAACTTTATATTCCCGAAGCAGATAACAATATTGTGACGTCACTTGCCAAGGACACGCTGTAAAAGTTATCTACCTTTGGTAATGTACAATACATTTCGGTTGACACTCTCATTGCCAATCATACAACACCTCTTTTCACTATATTACTTACTTAATAATGAAAAAGTAAAATGTTATCTTTGGGTAATAAATTATCTTCTTTGCAATATTCAAGAATTTTTAAATAGATTTAGTGATATTTGTTGGGGGGGTACCCGATTGATGACTCCGTCGACTATGAAATCGGAATTCTGGATCGCTGTCCTGCTTTCACGCCTTTTTGTAAATGTCAATCTTTCGAACCAAACATCTGATGTCAAATCTTGTAACGCTTAGACTTAGAGTAAATCTATTCTTTGCCATTTCGCTCCAGGTGAGCGCTTATTTTAATCATTCCCCCATTATTTTCTTTGTGCATTAATATTCCGTTGCAGAAATTCAACTTCAGGCCGCTTAAACGCGTTGCACAATATCAGCGTCCTCGTAATAAGCAATGAAAATCGATCAGAACAATGAAGTTTCAAAAATTTCGTTGAAATTCTGAAACGGTCCATTAAATCTCATTCAGAATTTGGCCTGAATTAAACATATACACTAGTCAACCAATCGGGGCGGTTAAGAATTCTTCAGAAGCAGTGGGTTCCTGTCTCTTCTCACCACTCTGATTTGATAAGGACCTTATGAAGAGCACAACTTTTGAACTTTCAGTCGATACTTGTTCGGGTATTTGGATATGTTATGGTCTCGTTGACGGTTATATTTTTCATATTTAACTGTTTGGGATTCGATAAAATGAATTATCACATCTTAAATAGTAATAAGTTATTTTCTGCATGTCAAATATGAAGCAAATTCCAGAAGGGTTATTATGCTCTAAGGGCTGATACGAGAGCTGATATGGATTTAACATTGTATATCCATATCGGCCCCTTAGGGCCGATATGGGCTTTACGTTATAGATCCATATCGGCCCTCACGTTCTACCCATGAGCATAATGACGTCATGTTTATTGCAGTTTTCAGCTGTACTCCGAGACTGTGATTATAAATACAAGCAATTACTACTATTAAAATCGTTATATGTAGGCATATTAGAATTATTTGTTTGAAGTCAAAGAAAATTATTGCAATATTAAAAAACAAATGTGGTAAGTAGATCATTACATGTCTCTTTCCATATCATGAAGATTCTTGCAGATTTAATCTAATGATAGATATATATCAACGATCCCACAGTAACGTCAAATTATTTAGTTCATTTTTGAAAACTACCTTAATTTCAACAGAAAAATGGCTTTCTGTATAAACAAAGTATATTAATTGTTAAGAAATGATTTAATCAATTCCATCAAATTTCGTTCAGTGCCTTAATCTTTTTCTATGAAGGTAATACATGTAAGAGACAGAAAAATTATGCATTTCAATGGATTCAAATAATGCAGTAGTACAAATCACAATTATCTATTAATATATCAGAGATAATGTCATTTCTACTCAAATTCTTGTTTTCTCGATTTTCAGTAATAAAAAGATATATAATTATTTTAGGATTTGTTTGATAATTTGGCCTAAAAATCTGCAATAAATCGATTAAATTTAAAATTGTACCAAATTAAATAACCATGAATAAAGTATTTGGAAGGTTTGCATAAAGATAGTTCAAATGCGTACTTTTGTAGGGTATTTGGTTAAAGTATTTACTCTGTCAATACGTTGGTCAATATATTAAAGTAGATTTCATGCCTCTATGGACCAAATATTATAACTTTTCCTCAGTATGTCAGTGTTTAAAAACAAATAACAAAGAACACATCTTACAAATGTCTTCAAACGTTTACTGACAGCCTGGTTATGAATTCCTGGTTAAAACATGAGTAATCATTATGAGAAGTATAAAAACGTTCCGTCCGTCAATGGAACTTTGTAAGATAAGCTGATATCATTTTCTTGCTAAGTTATTCGAAGAACAACTGCCTGGTTTTACAAGGATATATGAAGGGTCATATAGGTTGATGCCATCGCTTTTCTTTAGTCGTCTGTTTTTATTCTAGTTTAAATTTAAATTTTTAATTTTCCAAACTTTGGTCATTTTGTCTCTTACAATCATCATCAATAAAAGATCGTTTAAATTCATTCCGTTTGCCTATAAACATTCGATTGTGTTCCATTTAGTAAATTTCCTTTGCTAATAATAATTGTTTTACATTCTACCGACGTGGCGTTTTACAACAATCAAGACAACCGAACTAGTTAACATATTAGGTTAATGACATTTTTTTCAAAAGCTCTTTTCGTCTAAATCTTCTTCGTTTGTGGATTCCAAGCCTTTGTTGTTTTTGTTTTCGTTTTATCTTGAAGTTTTTTTCCGAATTGTCTTTTCTCTTTTGACAATGCACTTTTGATCTCTCACATGGGTATTCTACGCAAGACTTAGCTGACTGAAATGATTTGTGATGGTACTTGTATGATCTTTTGCCTCCGTTCGGACATTCACAATTACTCTCACAGCAAACACAGCAAAATGGATTATCATTTGAACTTTCTGAAAAGTTACACAAACTTCCATTAAAGTAAACTGGATCGCTTGGTTGTTGCAGAGATCCATGTGAAGCCCTCATGTCAACGTCAACACCCAATGTTATCACTTTGGTGAAAATTTGTCATCAAAAACTTATTGTGAATTAATGATCCTCCACTTCCCCTGAAATAAGCACTTTGGCATGATGTTACCGATACAAGCTTTTGAATGCATTAGGTGTCTGATATTTGTCTCAAATTTAGTTTGTTCAGCAAAGAGAACAAATAATAGCTAGAACGAGGCTATATAATGGCAAATGTTTAATAAGACGAGAGAGCTGTGAACGGGTGTGATACATCAAAAGGAAGACGAAAAGAAAAGCAAAAGAATAATTACACAGGTTCCCGCAAAAAAAAAAACAGAAGTATTTTAGATAAGTTAGCGAGAATGATTTCATTACAAGTGGCACCCGTTGTTTTATTATATTATATTTTGAAACATAGAATAACGTCAGGGTTACGGACCGAGAACTAAAACTAAAAAAATTGAAACTTTTGGGAAACCAGGTCCGAGGATCGACTATAGATCGCAGCGAGATTTTGTATAAAAAAGATCAAAAATAATTTC
Organism: Geukensia granosissima; assembly: GCA_032357055.1. Taxonomy (NCBI): domain Eukaryota; kingdom Metazoa; phylum Mollusca; class Bivalvia; order Mytilida; family Mytilidae; genus Geukensia; species Geukensia granosissima. The sequence goes on from JAULBM010333102.1 coordinate 12,276, forward strand.
TGATGTAAAAAAATAATGGATCGTTTTAAGAATAACCTTACAAGTTCATTCTCCTCGTTTTTTAAAAATCGATTGTCATATATGAAAAAAACATTGAAAAATACGCTTTTCACAAGAATTTCATATGGTTTTAACCGCGTGTAAATCGTAGTAAATGTTACCTGAACAATTTTCTTGAGAACTACGACGAATTTTCAAGTCTCCAGATAGTTTTTTGACTTAACCATACGATAAATCGTATGCGTTATTCAAAACTTCAATTAAGATATTCGTTGTAAATGTGCAATGTGGTATATGAAACGAATTTCCTAAAAAAAATTCTCGTTACATACTTAAGTTCATATTGTGGACGAGTGAAAGGTTTATTTTATAATCTAATTGTGCACTTTCTTTGAAAGTAGCAACCTTAATCTAATACGTTCTTACAATTTTATAATATTGTGATTTTTTTCTTTCCTTTTTCGTTGTGCAAGTTTCTTTATCAGCTAGGTCACAATGTTGTGTCGCCTGTCCGCTTCAGCGGAGGCGACATATAGGGATCACTATCCGTCGTCTTGCGTCGTCGTCGTCGTCGGCGGCGGCGTCACAAAATATTTCTGTCACATTTTTCTCAGGAACCACAGAAGCCAGCTTCCTGATATTTGGCACAGAGCAT
>JAULBM010333113.1:0-12930 GCA_032357055.1 Geukensia granosissima
TGCCTCCAGGACGGAGATACCTGGTGCCTATTCTTTCCCCGGCACAACCTTTGAGAAGGGGAGTTCGAGTATTTATATACATCCCGCTCGAACTAACGGGCGCCCCTTTAGCAGGGGTTCTACCTGCAGGTGGAGAAACCGTTCGACCTATTTCTATACCCTGGCTGCCCTCGGGGCGAACTATAAAAAGAGAAATCTCAAATTTTAGTGGAACCCTACAACCGTCTTCAAGATGATACTACAAGTTGTTTTCTAGGAATTTGACTGGTTGCTCAGATAAAAAAAAATTAATTCATGTTAAAGAATAAGTTCCAAGCTTTCGTGGGGCCAAAGGATACTGTCTCCCTTTTTGAAATATTTTCACAATTTGCAAAAAAAAATGTTTTTTTTTTCCATAATCCAAAATCTGAGATGCTGATTTAAAAATATTTCAATAGAAACTTTTAGTTTCAGTATCGCGTTTGTTATTGATTCAAAGTTCTCTTACTTGAACCTTGAAGAAGCCTATCAAGACTTTGAATTTTTTTTGTGTTAATAATAATAATGAGGTAATTGTTCACGTCCGTGTGAGGCAAAATGATAGCTTATGACTATTTTACTCAGTGTCCTTGCGCAAAGGAAAGGAACTGGATTTTCTAAATGGCCCAAGTTTGTTGGGAATTGGACTAGTTCTTGTAATTGGGATCCTATTAAAGATTGAACATTGCAGTTGTCCCTTACCCTTCCGGAAAGTATTTGTTTGCCGCTGGCTCTTCAATGATTACAGAAGAGAATTCTGAGGCCAGCAAGAATTAATTAAAGGTACATTTTGTATGTACATATTGCTAAGGCAAAAATGTGCACAGAAAGCATGTGCCTTGATTTTAAGCAGCTAGTGAGAAGGTCAAATGTATACAAAAAATTTAACTGGGCACCGGAGCGGTCTCCAGGGCTCGATCCACAGAGCTGACCCTGCACGAACCCCAGGTGGCTGATAGGGGAGGCCCTCTCGTTTGGGGCCTGCAAGGGTTTAATACGGAAAGCCTGGCCGTGGACCATAGTGGATGACGTGTTTGAAGAGTACGAGAAGGCTAATGCCGCTACTAAAGGCTGAATTTTCCGTCCCTACCCATAACTCCCTTTCTCCAGTGGCAGTCAAAAACCGTTGCCTTGTTGTGTCCCATCCCAACCCTTTTTCGATATTTATAATTGTTGAACTTGTTCTCGTCCTGAATATGCATGAAATATTTGCCACTTGACGCTAAGAAGCCAACAATCATTCAATCAGTCAATCAAAAATATTTAAAATGAAAATTTTATATGTAATTTTAAAGCTATATTTCGCTGCTGGCTAATTCCAGATTTTATTTAATGGCATATCATATTACGAGTTTAAATTCATATTGATTTTTTCAGGATGAAAGGAATTATAGAAATTACATTATTGAATAAGTTAATTGATTTGAATATCAACTTGTTTTTTTAGACTAAATGCCAAAAAGGAAGCACAAGAAAAACGTCTTAAGGAGAGACTAGAAGAGATGAAAAGAAAAAAAGAAAAAACAATGTACGAGAGTACGGAACCAGTTGACAGAATTGAAGATTTAGAACGTTATTGACCAATCAAAATTGATCTTAATCCTCATTGACATATTTCTAAGGAGATAGACAGTGTTCGATTTAATGTTTTGTTAGAAGTATTAACGATAAAAATGTGATAAAATGGCAAACGATGCCATTTAAAAATTGTATAATCTTGAGACTTTGGAAACCTTCTTAGGCATATTGTGGAATAGGAATTTGTCATCTGGTTTATAGCGTATTCTACATCGGATAAAATATTTTTTGTTACCAAAGATTTCACATTTTCAAGTGTTTCATTTAGCAATTTATAGTTTTTAGTTGAGTAAAATGTATTATTTTGAACACCACACTATATGAATTGACAAGTGAGGTGGACTATACCTCACTCATCGTTTTTATAATTTACACAGTTACATAGTTTTTGTCAAAGTAACAGTATTGTCGTGTTCATCCATCGTGCTATTATACATGTGTATAACACATACTCTTAAGGAAGCGCGTGCTAAATTTTTTATCATTAAAAAATATGAAATCAAAAATAAATGCTTTCACAGCTATAATAAGGATACAGATCATTAAAAAATATCTGTTTTACAAAAAACAAAGGAAATAGGAAATTCGATTATTTTTGTCAGAATGATATTCATTACAAATTTCTAGGCACCTTGTTACTCATTGTGACATGTTTTTTCTTTTCGAAAAAAAAAAACTATTCGGTAATTTACCAAATTTGTTCATTTTATATCTCCTGAAATAAATACTTCTACAATTATTGTGTTTCTTCTAGACCGTATTATCTTTTTGTGAATTATTATTAGGGGTGTGAAAAGGTCGATTTCATAATTATGTTTGTCAGCGGACATCTCTCTACATAGACATTTTATTGATATGGCAGGCCATATGTATCACTATAAATATTATTGTTGTTAATAAAAAAAATGATGTGCATAATAGTTTTATCTCTAGGTTTTGTTGAAGAACGACATTAAAAATTATAAGAATATAAACACTTTTATAAAAAATAAGATATGTGGCATGACTGTCCATGTGGAAGCCAAACACCAAATGACAGCTTTAAATCTAGACTATGACATCAATTTAAACCTTTTAAAACGTTATACATTCAGCAATCAATTATTCTGAAACAATACAAAAATATCAGAAGACTGACAACAAAATGATAGGATTTATTGTAAGACTAATATCTAGTGTTTATAGTAGTAAAGAGTAAAACTATGCAAGGACTGTTGCTGATTATATCCTGTAGGCCGGTATCTGGGTTTACCGTTTTTTTTATATAGGTATAACATGTACAAGTAGAGGTAAATGGGAAGCAGGACACATTGACATATATCGGATAAACCCTGTTCTTGATTTAAAGTAAAAATTAAAACTAGATGGAGATCCAGTTGAAAAAGTTCAAAAACAAAGATGAAACAAAAGACTACACGATAAAATCTAGAAACCAGTTGTATGGTCAGCTGATATAGTACCACCTTTTATCGAACCCATTGTGTAATTCTTTGTGTCCTTACCGATATACAAATGGAAGATATGGTGTAAACGATAAGGAACCATAAAATATCTAAGCCAGAAACGGGAGAAATTGTTAAATCAAGACTTAACTACAAGGATTTAAAGAAGGGTTAACCCCACCCCAGGTGACGAGCTCTAGGATTTGCATAAAAATTGTAACACTCTATTTGAAAATCCTATGGGAAGTTTCCAAAAAAGGAAAGTAGTAATTTTCTCATTTATCTTATATTAAGCGATTCCAACGTTTCATGGATTTATATTTTATAGCATTGATATTTACACAGTGATCTCAACATTTCTTTTCATAAATACACAAATTATGTAATTTTAGAAATTATTATGTTACCTTACCCTATCATTTCTTCGCAATTTTTAGTAGATATAACCTACTAAGACGAAACTTAAAAAAATAAGAGAAACATGCTTATTTGGCTTCAATATCAAATTTCTGTCAAAGCTGTCACAACCTTGTTATTTTTAATTTTAGAAATGATTTTTGTTCAAATCAGATTAATTTGTCTTTAGTTTTTTTCAATTTATTTTGGTTTTCCAAACCTCATGAATGTAGCAAAATTACAAATGGGCTTGTGCGTAAAGCTAAATTATTCCTCTAGTACACTTAACGAATTCCGCCGCAACTCAACTGAACATATCAAACAAGATCAAAAATGTTATTGTAAAATTATAATAAAGTATGTCTTACAGTATATCGATGATATTTTTCCCGCAGCTGATACATTATAGTTGAATTATCAATTTAACCTACGGAAAAAATGTTTTTCCTTTGTATATCGTTCTTCGGTTTGTGATTGAAGGTATTGTGCATTAACGTAACAGATAAAAGATGCAAGGAAAAGGTCCAACAATACCTAGTTGCATATAAATATTAATTTATAAAATTCAAAACGTCAATATCTGCGACACAATTGTTGTGAGTATAATATAAAAATATAAGGGCTTGCTTTTTTATCAATGAGCTTTTGTATATCTAGGTTCACTAGCTGTTCAGAAATGGACTTGAATGTGAAAACTTGTCAGAAAAATTACGAAGTCGCTCATCCATGAAAGTGAAGTCGAGGTCAAATGGCATATAGACGACTGAAAAGTACCCACCAAGATCTTACTACAGACTAAATTTAATAATGCTATGTTTGACAGTTGTTGAGAAATGGACTTCAGTATAAAAAATTCCAAAGTCACTTAATCATGAAAATGATGTCAAGGTAAGATGACATATAGAAGACTGGCAAGTACTCACCAAAATCTAACAAAAGACAAAATATGGTGGGTCTAAGTATAACAGTTGTGGAGAAAAGGACATGAATTTATAAAATTGTCGCAAAGTTATTGACCATGTAAATGAAGTCAAGGTCAAATGACGTATGTGTGGTGACAACTATTTCCAAACCAAATGTGGTTAATCTGTGTCAAAAGGTGTCAGAGATATAAAGTGTACAAAAAAATTTATGCCGCCGCCAGTGACTAACACCTATGTCTCGCTTCCGCGACCTTAAGTCACAGGCGAGACAAAAACAACAAGATACACTAAATAACAGTTCTTGTTTAACACTTGATTAAATATGCGGCAGAATTAAACATGTATTTGAACTCATCATTTCATTAATCTGAGAGAGTTGTACATGTTGTATGTCAAAATGACTATAAAGCAAACCTGAACAGATTGGGTTGTTCCAAGACAATAACTGATAAGTTATACTTACCTGACAGTTGCATATCTAATTGAATTGATAATATAACTTGTTTTCTAAATCTATGACATCAGTCGGAGAAAATAAATAATTGGAAAATGTCAAAATAAAAATTATCAACAAAATGTTGGCTAATAGAAAACAAAGTTTTAATTTTGAATTTAAATGTTTGAAAAGTGAGGCAATGATGATGTTAAAAAACTCAACAAATTGGCATAAGCTGGTCACTCGAATTACAGAACGAACTCTTCCTATTATGATTTTTTGCGCTTCAATCGGCTTGCATTTAGAGCAGCACAGTTTTAAATTCCCAATCTTGTGATGAGTGTATATGTACATGTTTTAATATCCAATGCCAAGTTATAAATATAGTCTTACTAATATATGCTAAGAGTTGGGCAAGATATTTTCAGAATTTATAAAAGGCATACACACTACACAACGAAATATTTACAGATATCCCACCAAACAGCATTTGACTGTAAAAAACAATACATGTACTAAAAGCCACACATTTTAATATTATGTATTTGACACGAGACAAATTGTAGACATATACTATATACTTGTTTATCATGAGAAAAATGCATCAAAATTATTTTATACACAAGAGTAAAAATATATGTATAAGATGAGCTTTTTGCAGAAATACGTTAAAATGAAGCCTGTCAGACATTTTGAGGCTATCATGATCGGATACATCCGGTTTTTGAGTCCAGTATAGAATACCCATGTTAGATCAAAAGTGCATAGTTCTAAGTGACGAGACAAACTAAAGATATAACGAAAACAAAAGAACAAAGTCTTGGAATCCACGAACTCCCTCATAAATTACGAGTGGAATCATGTATCATGAAGGGTAAGTATCCCCTGTCTTGTGCGAAACAACAATCGTGGAATCCTTAAACTCATATCGGGAATAGAGAAACCACTTGATGCGATAAGATTTGAATTTGGACCCAACATTCAAACTTATAATCAGATATTGCAATATTTGTTTTAACTGCTAAATATATGCTCAAGATCTATAAGTGTAATGAAAAGAAAAAAAAAACAGGAGTGTGCAAGGTAATTGTCCAAAGAAACTGATATAAAAATGATTTTCACAAAAATACACAATATATGTAAAAAATATAGGCCCTGCTTATTAATGGACATATTTGAGGAAAATGTCAAAATATTCCATTTTCATGAAAATCCAATGATTATTTATAAAAAAAACGAGACATGAATAAACCAGAGGCTCCATGGAGCCTTTAATCGCTCACCTGGCAAATTTTTTTTAGAACAACCATTTCTCCAAAGTAACAAATCAAAACACTTTGCATTTTCTGACAAGAAAATGTTTGAAAACTGGACCAATATAAATACATAATTGGCACAAGCGGTCATGTTGATTTTGGGATCGGCACCAATTTCATAACTTTGGTAAAGGACCACCTGGCTAACATTTCTGCCAAGTCAGGTTGAAACCCGTACACCTCTTTCCAAAAAGAAGACGAGAATTGTGAAATTCCCATAGGGTTCAATGTTAAAATAAGTTTTGGCAGTGCGGCCATTTTGAATTTGTATATCCATCTGACAAACAATTCACAAATTAAGTACAGGACCATTTGCCAATCATTCCTGCAAAGTTACAATCTAATCTAGTTTGTAGTTTCTGGCAGTAAGATGTTTGAAACTTGGACCAATGAGAATGCATATATAGCCCTGGCAGCCATAATGAATTTTGGAACAGCACCAATTTCACTAATCTGGTAAAGGACCACCTGCCTAACATTTTTGCCAAGTAAGGTTTAAATCTGTTTAGGAAAAGAAAACGAAAATGTGAAATTAACACAGTGTCCAATGTTAAATTAAGTTTCGTCACGCGGCCAATTTGAATTTCCGATCGACAAACGATTCACAAATTGAGTACAGGACCATCTATCAATCATTCCTGCAATGTACCAATCCAATCCACTTTGTAGTTTCTAACAAGAAGCTTGTTTAAAACTTGGACAAATCAGAATGCATAATTGGCCCTAGCGGCCATGTTGAATTTCGGATCGGCACCAATTTCACAAATCTGGCAAAGGACCAATTGCTAAACATTTCTGCAAAGACGAAAATGGGGAAATTCCCATAGGGTCCAATGTTAAACAAAGTTTCGTCATGGCCGCCATTTTGAATTTCCGATTGGCTAACGATTCACCAGCTAAGTATAGGACCATCTAACAATCATTTCTGCAAAGTAACTATTCAATCCAATTTGTAGATTCTGACAAGAAGATGTTTGAAATCTGGACTAAACAGAATACATAATACATGGCGGCCATGTTGAATTTTGGATCGGCACCAATTTCACCAATCTGGTAAAGGACCACCTGCCTAACATTTCCACCAAGTTTGGTTGAAATCTGTTTAGTGGTTTCAGATGAGAAGATGAAAATGTGAAAAGTTAACAGACAACGACGTACGCAAAGTGATGACAAAAGCTCACATGGCCCATTGGGCCAGATGAGCTAATAAAAAGGTTATAAGTTAAAAAAATTGTATGTATACAACAAAGTTAAAAGCATGCCCAAATAAATAGTAGGCGTTTACGAAGTTATTGTTATCTTTCTGAAATATGGTCAAAAGTCATGTATTATATTAAGAAATAAAGAATATCAAACTATTTGAGTTGTCTTTTCAATAAAATATATAAAAATGGTAGATTTGTGTTATATTTAATCATATTTCCTGTCAGAAAACATTCACAACATTCTATGTTTGTTTTTTGATGTTTTGAATTTGTTAATTAACTAGTGATTCATTCTTGCAGTTACAAAATTAGTTCTAATAAGAATGCATACAAATTCTGAAAAGCAATAATCAAATATCTATAGTTCATCTTCTTTTCATAAAAAAAAATTTATGAAACAAATAACTGTTATTAAAAGGATGGTAGATATTCTAGACATGGCAGCCATATCTGTGCATGTTTCTGGTTTTACCGAACTGCTTGGGTCTAGGATAAATTCTGAAACAACATTGGTCCAAAATGTTCTCTGTCGTCGAGCTATTGTTGCACTGAAATAAAAAATATTACAAATTTAACTTTTCTTCTGTGAGACTTAACGACATAATACAGACAGAAGCTATAAATTGTACATTTCGATTTGTTTGGGTTTGAGTGCTTCATTTGCTATGTTTGGGTCTTGGACTTCCTACGTTTTGGTTGTAATGCAAATGATGAGAGGTTACTCCTTTAAATGTACACAAACCAAACGTAAATTCTCCATTTATTTTCAACACTGGCATTTTTTTTATTTTGCACATATTATTTGAGTTCCGTATTAATTTAGTTCAAACCGAATCACCAAATCCTGTAATATAAATTTATAATATAAGGGATACAACCCAAAAATGACAATCGTTGTAATATGAAGTAACTCTAATGAGAAAAACAAAGTCTCTATAAATCTTAGATATTAATATAAACAGTACACCTTAAAATGAAGAGCAACTTTAATTAAAACCCATTAAAACAGATAAAAAAAACTCTTCCTGAGGTTTAAATGAAAAAATTAGAGGAAGAAAATAATGAAGTTTAGCTATCTGTCAAAATATGCAAAAGAAGAAAATAATTAAAAAAAAGTATTATATTTTTTCAATTTTTATCCGCAATGATAAATTAACACCGTAAAGAAACTTGAACCTAAGGGACCAACACCAAAGAGCAAATAAAACCTGTGTCAAATTATCTAACAAATAATAGAAAATAACTCTTTTTTTCCAAAATTTTATTCAGAATGATATACCTACATCATAAAAAAATCATCTAAGCAAGTTTCTTAAAAGTCTATGATGATTTGACAAAGCTATTGAAGTTTTAAAAACTTTAACCTTAGTGATAACCAACACTCAAGAGCATATAAAAATAGGTCCAATTATCTGACAAAATACGAAATATAACTTGCGGTTAAACCTGGCGTAGACGACGAAAACGGAATTTGATTGGCGAAAAATAATTATTGTCCGTTTTAAAATGTGATATATTACATTCGTACTACGTTACGAAAATAAATGATATTGCTAAATTAGGTTGACTCAAGTTCAAACTATCCGAAAAGTAGCTTCTCCTAATGTCTAGTTCTAACGCGAGGGGCTATGATGTAAATGTTACACTCAAATGATAGTCAAATTATTCTGTGTGTGTCGACACACTGGCCGTTCCAAACGTGATCCGTCATTCGTGTTTTTCTTACCAGAATAAATTTTGTTTCAGTGGCCTTGCCCAACATCAATTTGTCCTTAAACAAAAAGAACAATTCGTAAGACATTAAGAAGTAGTTTCTTATGTAAGACTTGCCACATATAAATTTATTCTATGAAAAGCAATGTTTTTATGACCATGAACATGAAGAGTTGTTTGTTTCAAAGACTTACCGAACAAAAAGAGGTCCATCTGTATTAGGTGGTGCCTTCCACGTAAATGTCCTGTTGTAAATGTGGTCGTGGGCTTTGTGTGCTATTGTATCCTTTAAAAATAACAGAAGCAATTTTATTTTAACTGTTATACAGTACGAAGTGAACTATTTTTTTTATATTATTGCAATAATGAAGCAAATGGTCAAACTTTCTTCAAACAATGCCATACGATAATTTTACATATTACAGTAGATCTGTGAACTAATTTGTAGTGAATATAAATAACAGAGACCTTAAAAATTATCTTGGTCTAAAGGCATATGTATGTCGGCAAAATTGTAGAGGATATTTCCAAAGATTTTCACCATAGTGTGGTTATAATTAGTTAGTGGTTTTGGTGAAGATTTCAAGTTGAACTACCTCAAAATAATGTTTAACTATGTTTTGGATTGCCGGACGTCTTAACATGAGGGCGAAAACGTTGAACATACCTATAAAAAGTCTTCCTACGATGTTTAGATAAGGCGGCAATAATAATATGTATACATGTATGTGCGTATGTGGGAATACAGAATGTGGGATTCGAACTAAATGTAAAGTATTAAAAATCCAGATCTGGATTTAATTGTCCATGGTCGAATATAAACTGCTGTATAATCATTCCTAACTTTAAATTGCGGATTCTAAAAAAAATTTCGTCCGAACGTATGCAATGGTAGCAAAAACATTTTCTAAGTTTTAGCACATAGCCACAATGGCATGCATCACGCGCTTTTCAAAGGTACATGTAAGGGCTCGTTGTCAATGGATAAAAGGGTTCCAAATTTACTAATAACCAACAATTTTACATGTTTTAGGCAAGATCTTTTGGTGTATTTCCCACAGAGTCTTACATGATTGATAAACTAAAATCGGCTGAGATGGCCATTTTGATTGACCCTTTGAGTCAGATGAGCTCTTAAATAGATAAAGGGATGCGGTGGCGGCATTTGATTTAAGTATTGTTTATGTGGATTAACTTACTTGTGCATTGGTACAAGTCATCAAGTTAAGGAAGTCCTCTCCCTGTTCCAACATGAAGGTACCTACTGGAATGTCCTTTTTAGTGTGTTCACAGTTAGCACGACGGACTTGCAGTAGAATTCCTTCAAAGAAGTCAATCGAATACGCCCCGGTGCTGCTTACAAAGACTGCAAAATGAAAAATAAAAAACAAATCACATTAAGGTTACATGGTGGTTCAAATTGTCAATGGCAACTGTTCTGAGCTATTAGTTTTTAATGGAGTTTATGGCTTGCTGGTCATGTTTTTGTTATATTCTGTTTATATTACCAGAACAATATAACATAAATCAAGTAATATAATGGTAGCCTTGTAACTTTGAGTTTTTTATTAATTGTGACCAAAACACAAACAAACATATTACATAGACATGCATGGAACAATTTGCAATAACAAATATGTAGTCAAAAATGTTAGAGTCAACATATTTGAAACGAGGATTTTTTTATTCCATATTCAAATTTTTTTAACTACGGCCATATACATCTAACGAGAGAGATATATTCACTTCCGTTTTGGTAAATTTTATTCGGTGAACATTACTAACGTTAAGTTAAAGTTTGACAGAAAGAATGCTAAACGTTAACAACTTTGACAAAACAATTTTGTTATTGTGTTATTTCATTTGTAATGACAGTAAATGAAAAATGTTAGGTAAACATCTTATATGCGTTGAAACAAGTATTTTGTATCATGTCTCGCACGGTTGGGTAAACTTGTAGGATACTGGAAGCCATGAACCAACATACCGATTACAACAAACCACGCAGATGACAACATTGTACATACATGCAGAAGAATATTTATAACATACATATATATAAAGAATATTTAGAACAATCCTTCATCGAGTTTAATGTTACAAAATAACGTTAAGGCCTCGAAAATGTGTTATTCCGGAAACTTAAAGCAAATATAAACATATAAACAGAACAATTCCTTACCTTCAATGGCAGAGTTAGCCGAATAATAAGTGGTATTGAGTATGATTTCATATGGTGGCGGTGTTGTTTGTGAATACACTTTCTGTCCATTGTCGGTATGGCCTTCCGGAAACATGTTAACACAGGCTTCATGTGGAACATAGGTGCTGTGACCATGTACTTCTAAAGTCAGTACAAGTATTACCATGAACTTGATGTAATCCATACTATGAAATAAATGTTGCGAGAACATGAACAAATCAACAGTAATGCTCCGTTTTTTTAAAAACAAATTTAACAGAAGAACTATATGAATTAAGGAATAATAACAAAAAACAACAGAATAAACAAACAGACAAAATTAAGAAATGCCTCCAGTTATCTGCCTCATACAAATAAACACACTACAACATAATATATGTCAAACGTGATGTGATATGTACATGATTTTCAAGGCTGACGCAGTCATATAAATATCAGTTTTTTTCAGTGAGGTCTACATTTAATATGATTTTAACTAGAACAAGAATGATATTCTTAAATATTTTTATATTATTTTTCTAGTTTTTCAGTGTATTACGGATTTACAAAATATGCAGTTAAAGTATAAAAAGTATAAAAAGATTAACACGTAGTATTTAGAAGGTTTGTGTGTGTTGTCTAACAAACAACTCTTAACTTTTAGCTCAGGTAGTGCACATGTTTACAATGATATCCGAACATCAACATCTTTTGCCTATGAAAATGGACGGAAAACAAGTGAAACTTGACGGATACAAGTGAAGAATTTACGGGAGGTAATGCAAAGTGATAAATGTTCGCGTAATGTCGTCATGACAACGGACGATTCAAACAAGTACAAAGTAAGGAGTTAGCACGGAAGACTGAAGTAAAGACTAAGGAGACTGTACAAAGCAATAAAATTAAGAGAACCCAAATGTAAAGTGAATAAATGTGAAGATGTATAAAAAAAGTATAAGGTGCATATTAATAACACGCATATTTTTTTTGCTCGATGGTATCGGAAGTGCATGATTAATCGACAATTCAACTGGAACTGAATTTCAATAGCTAAAAACATACATGAAGATTAGATAATGTGATTCAATTATTGTTCTTTCTAGTTATATTTTGTATTTAAGAAACCATCAATAAATTTTCAAAACGCGGAATGTCCATTTAAAGGGTTATACATCCAAAGATGCTGTCTCCCTGAAAACATACCAAATCTGCTATATTTAAAAATGTATATATATATACCCACCGGGACCACTTAGGTTTATCCTTGTAATTTATCTTTGTTTGTCTCCATACAGTGGCTGGCTCATGGACAATCATGCCACATCTCCTATTTTTATATTTCTGTACTGTTTCATTCTTGTGCTTTAGAATTAGCCCTTTCTTTTTTTATTTTTAACATTATCAGATCGACTCTTCAATTTCCTCTTTCTCTCTCTTTTAACATTTTAAAGTTTTTGTGGGGATCGTTCAGCCAGTGTCAGATTGATGTTATAACACATTACCTTTAGAAATGCAACTTTTAGAAGATTAACAAATATGAAAATTAAAACAGCATATATTTAAAAAAAAAATCAAAACCGTGATCTTCAATCCATTTAAAAGCATCTAGCAAATACAAAAACTTCCAAGTATTAAAACGGTGTGAACCGCCTCGGTGGTGTAACGGTTAGCGTGCTCGCCTCGAGTGCGGAAGGTCGTGGGTTCGATCCCCGGCCGGGTCA
>JAULBM010333124.1:0-12928 GCA_032357055.1 Geukensia granosissima
TCTAATAATCTGTCCTTAATACCATATTTACGTAGTTTGTATAGAAGACCAGAATGCCATACTCGGTCAAATGCCTTAGATACATCGCAAAATATAAATCTGACGTCCTTTCCTATGTCTAAGTTTTTCATAATGTCATCGTAAACAATCAATAGCTGATTGACTGTAGAGTCCTTGTGGCGAAATCCCGACTGATTATCTGTTAGTATATCATTATCTCGTATATAATTGTGAAGATGCTTAAAAATTATTTTTTCCAACATCTTTCCGAAACAGTTTGTGACAGATATGGGCCTATAATTACAAGCACTATCACTGCCACCCTTGCCTTTGGAAATTGCTGTTACATTAGCCATTTTCCAACCACTGGGCACAACACCGTAGTATAAACTTTTTATTAAATAAAATGGTAAGAGGTTTGACCAATGGTTGGAAAATTGCTCTCAACAGTCTTGGTGGAAGCTTATCAGGTCCACCCGGTTTAGAGATATTAATTGTTTCAACCTGATCGATAACTTCGCGCTCAGTCACAACAATTTCCGAAGGCTCACAGGGTGCCAATGGGGGACATTTGGCAATTCAGGTTCTGTCTCCAAATTGGAAACTGATGCAAAATAATCATTAATAATAACGATTCTTAAAAACATTTATCAATTGGAAATGCAGGAAAATTCGGCAATGAAATGTTATTAATGATTTTGTACATTAATTAAGTGTATTTGTTCGAATCGCAAGACTTTTTTCTTCATTTTTAATCAAAAGTGCCGAAAATTATATGTATATGTTAAATAAAATGTTCTGAAATTAAATGAATTATTCTGAGTTATTCTATCTTACGAGTGAGGTAATGTCAATATATCCTGATAGATAATTCTTACATATACTCTGCAGTAGGGCGGCAAATCGGGGAAAGGGCTTCTAATTAAAAGGTTTTAATTGCCTAATGCCTCATTAAAACATAATTCTACTTTCACGAACAACTGGAAAAATCCATTGGTGGTTAGAATGACGTTGCTATCAGCGCAGTTCACTTCAGAAATCGGCTTTTTTCAATTTTATCGTATTTAAAGCAGATTAGGATTGACCCATCCCTAATGAAAATATCAGTCTTACTTAGTCGTAGATAAATTATAATAAGTTGTGCAAATTTATTCAATGGTTTCTTCAAATTTGGGTTAGATGCATTGTCTATGGGATTTTTGCATGGAGAAGGGAGATAACTCACTTTGGCGGATTTTCTTAAATCAGCCATAATTGGCCCCTGCTATGTCACAAGTTCAAACTTTTGGTTGTTTTATGATAAGATAAATATAATCCACCGTTAAACACCATTTTTAAAGTAACAAAATCATTATTTAAAAAAATTGATTTTTAATGCATCAAAAATTGACTACAGAAAACTTTCCATTCAAATCACTTTTTCACAGATAGTAAAAAAATCTTTTAAGAAAGAAAATATATTTTGGACTAAAAATTACTACATACCTAGATACATTTTCAATAGAAAGGTATGCCACCTTCATCCCATTTTAAAATCTTCAAAATTGTAAAAAGGCGATTTCCAAAGTGATCTGTGATGACAGTAGCTTAGTTTTAGCTCCTGTTTATTTTGATTGTTTTGGTTCTGAAGTTTGTACTTATTAAAGGTTATGTATCTTAACCGGATTTCCAACATTATGACTTCGAGCACTGATGATTCGTTGTAAATCAACGAAATGGCCATACAGTGCATCAAATTGATATTGGTATTTTATTATTCATTTATTACTACCACTTGGTGTATGTAACTGCTGGTCAGTAGCCACAATTTTTATTCTGGCATGAATCATTACGTAAGTGCCTGTAATTTTTCCGATCAAAATTAATAAAACAATATCCATCGAAAATGTTTCTGCATATTGATATTCATTTTTAATGTGCCAATATAAAACATAATACTGAAATACGATAAATGATTTCAGAAAAATTGACTGATTTTACCTCACTACTGAAAAAGACAACTACCGAATAACTGTAATAAAACCGCACAACATTTCATATAGATACAATAAAATAATCCTGTAGCCGATACTCTCTAGGGTTACCAATCTGTCCAATTACTTTTAAAGACACAGCCCACGAGTGATTCACTCCTGGCATATCTCGTTTAAAACAGATACATTTTGGACTCATCTTAAAACGAGGTCTAATTTAAATTTCAAAGAGTGAATATTTACGTTAAATAAGCAACATAATTTTGTTTAATCCTGTTTTGAAGTTAAAATTCAAATTTATTTTATGAAGTTAACGATCGGCCTTTGAACGAAACTTATTTAAATGAAGTTTTCGGGCTTGAACAGACACGTTTGAAGCTAACAAACTCAATCTATTGATAATAAAGATTTAAAAATAAGATGCTTAATTATTGCGTATTATAAAGTGAAATTGAAGCCTTTTGGAGAATATCGGTCACAGAGTTACGTTATGTATCTACATATAATGGGCTGCTGAAAGAATAACAAAATACTTAATGCATTGTTTACTTTAAATTCCATTGATGTTTATAATTTGATAATAAAGTCTATGCTGAGATTGAGCATGCCGCTTTTATAAAACTCATATACATGTAGATACTGAAAGATTTGCCTGTTATCAAAGGTCCTGTCGGAGGGAGAAGCAGAAAACGCCAAAATTAATCTTTGATGTCAGCGAAACAAATATGTTTAATTTGATAAATGTTAAATAAATCACAACAAATTAGTTCTAAATAGTTACATATACATTTTATCGATATTTTACTTTGTAAATCACATTTATATGAATTTCTATGCAGAAACTTGGCATTCCGATAGACTGGGTATCGGCCTCCCGCCAGGTCGTCCAAGGCGGAAATTTCATAAATCAGATAACGTCTTATTTTGCTGTGATATTTATTAAAACAGGCTGTTTAACTCTCTTGAAATACTAAGGAAAAACTTCAAAGTAATTTTAAATGTCAAGTTGCAACTGATCTCTTCCAAGAAACTTGATATGATAAAAAATTCTGTTATAGAAAAACCCATTCCGAACAATCTATGACCAATGATAACTTATGAGTTTAGTTCCAAGACAATTACAACACCATTTCACAAAGGACAAACTCCTTTATATTTTGTGTGTATGTTATGTTTTTGAATTGCGAATTTATCTTAGTTACATTGACCACGACTTATGATTTTAAGTTCTTAGAGGGAAATGTGTTTAGCGCAAATTGAATATTTATTTCGCTGCGAAAACCGTAGCATTTGAAAATGGAAAGATAAACGGTAAATGTCAGAGAAGGGTTACAGTCCAAACACTAGAACAACGGAGGAAATTTGCAAATCTAGAGATCTCTCTAGAGATCAACGACTTTAACAAGGGTAGAATAATACCTTATGAAAAGCTCGAAATCGCCCAAAATAAAAAAAAACTATATACGTAAAATAGCACTGCCCCTACCTGAATATTTAAAAAAATGAACATGTAAAAACAAAATAAACATGTAAAACTCAGACAAACCTTTGACCTTAATTCTTGACTTGAGACAGGGACACAAGACTGAGTTTGAGCTAAACTAGTTAACCATTATGCAAGCCCTTTCCCAATGAGCGGTCTAAGGAAAAATCAAGGAAAGCAAAAGCAAACAAGCGAACTATAAAAATCAAATAGATATTCAGGGATGGACATTTATCGATTGTGTTTTTCTTATTACATAATTCTACCTGCGTCGCCGAAAGCGGAATCAGGTCTTGCAGCTGCTAAACTCCGCTAGTCTGTCTGTTCTTCCGGAACACGTCGTACACCAACTCAAAAACGCCTTTTTCATATTTTTCTCAAAGTGTTGAATTTGTTCTCGTCCTGAATATGCATGAAATGTTTGCCACTGGACGTTAAGCAACCAACAATCAATCAATCAATCAATCAATCAAATTTTGATATGATGTTGCGACTGATGATGCCTGGTTCCCTTTAGTTTTTTCTGGAACTTTGTTCGAATATTTTTCCTATATGTTATACACTAACTCATTATTAATCCGATTTCTTCAAATTTTGATGTATTTTGGACTGATGATGCCTTGTTTCCTTTTGTTATTTTATTTCTTACTTTTCGTTACGGATTTAATAGGACTCTGTTTACGCGAAATGAACTTTTTTCAGAAATGTCGAACACTACCTCAAAAACCGCTTGTTCGATTCTTTCGAACTTAGATATGTTGTTAGGGCTGACAATGCCTGTTTCCTTTTTGTTTCTTTTTCAATTTCTGTTTAGTCGCAACGGAGTTTTGAACTAGTTTAACTCAATCACATGTCTTTGCTAAACTACATGTTTATCGAATAATCGGGAGTGACACAGGTCCTGAGCAAACTTTAATTAATTTTAGTTTGAAAGATTTATCAAAACATTCATATCATTTCAAATAATATTTGATTCTGTTGAAGTAAAGTAGTCGATGGTAGTTAATTAGATTCCATGGTATGAAAGTCAAAATGTAATTTGCATTGACATGGCAAGATACCAAATGTTAAACAACACTATCATTAAAAATTAAACGTTTTTACTCAGTAAAACAGAATAAAATTACCCTTTTCAATTTTACAACAGAGTAAGTTAAGGTTTAAATTCTAATGTTATCGAATCCGTTCGCCTGGTTCCAGTCACGATTCAAAAAATTTTGAACGCGGTCTAATTCAAATAACAAGTGAAATATGGTAAAACACTTCGGATGTACATACAATTCAGACGAAAATAGCAGATATAAAAGACCATGGCCAAGCAAAAAAGAGGATGAGAAAAACAATCAAAACACGCAAAACACTAAACAGGATACACGTTTGAGCCAAAGGAACAACATCTTGCTCATAGGTTAATGATAATCCAATGCCATTCCATATCAACTCTGCCACATACAGTACGTTAATAATTGCCTATTTGCAACGTCAAAATGGTTTTGATGTACAGAAATTATTGCGTAAGAATCAAATTATACATAGTTTTGCCGGCATGAGAGAAAGCTCTCATCACCCATGATAGAGTCAAATATTGATACCGGAATTAAGATGACTGTGACAGGAACCCTTAAATATGAGGGACGTGCTCTGACTTCAGTTTCATAAAACATATCAGATCTGAGGAAAATCTTAGTCTAAGATTGTTTTATGAAAGTGAAGCCTAGTGTTCGGAAATGGTTTCTCACTAGCAGGTTGCTGAAAACACTGTAGAGCTTTTTGCTATCATAATGACACATAATTGCAAATTGAATGATAAAGGTGTTGACTTTGATTTTTCCATTGTACAACTTTCCATTCATAAGTAGCAATATTCCAGTCACTCCTGCATAAGGTGTATATATTTGTCAGGTGGTACGCTAATTCAGGGATTGCGTTTTCTGTCAGGATTTTATTGATAGATGGTCAAGGCTGACAAGAAAGCTTAATTAGCAAGGCTTTTTGTGACAAAATAAAATTCATTTTTCAAAATTTTAAAACGTTGCAATCATGTTAATTAGACCGGCACAAAACATCTTCTTACAAATAACAATGGATGTCTTCCGAACTTGTAACTTGTGTAACTTCGAATCCGTTCCTAAACCGGTTGGGACTTTCAACCGAAATAATCTATCAAGTAATAGGACGGGTACCACTTAGTGAGCCAAAGTGGCTTACCCATCAATTGCTGTTGAAATCACCCTGATTTTTGAAGACTTTGTGAAACCCCATTTTTAATTTTGAGTAAAGTGTTATGTATTTGTTTTTCGTTTTGTTGATCGTGGTCTTTTCTGTCTTCTGATTAAACAATTTCTGTCTGGACATGTGGTTTAGCTGACAATTATTTTATTTGCTCAAAGAGGAAAACTAAAAAGAATCAGACAAGTCATTCAACCTCATAATGTCTTCTCCTTAGTATTTAAAGAAAAATAATAATAACATTTACACGCAAAGAGTTTGCATATACTTTTAAAAATATAAGATAATTACAATTTAAGATGTGAAAGCTTAGGTTAAAATCCAGTGTAGAATACCTATGTGAAAAATTAACGTAATAATAGTCAAAAGATACAAGACGACTTTGAAACAATCTTCAATATAAAACCGAAACAAATAGAACAAAGGCTTGGTTAGTGTACGACATATCAGAGAAAAGTCCGTTCGCGCAAACACTGTTCCATAACTACGCAATGGCAAATCAGTAATTAAAATAGCCGAAAGGGAACCAGGCATCATGAATTTAAGAAAATCAAAATTTAAGAGGAATGGATTAAGTCGTTTTTGAGTTAGTGTCCGACGTAATTCAGATTGACGGATAGTCTCACTAAGTATAGCGGCTACTAGACCTGCTTCCGCCTTCGTCACCGCAGGTAAACATACTTAAGTTTTCAATGTAGCGTTGTGTACTATGACTGTTTTTTATTTCATTTTGTTGTCGATGTTTTTGTCTGCCTTCTGTTTTTTCTATTTGCCTCTTTGGTATCTTCCAAATCTTTTTAATGATAAGGACAGTTGTGATATCTGGTGAACAAGGAGTTACTTCACTCTCTATAGAAGGTTGGTTTTCAGTCAGTAGCAACCTCTGTCACTAAAATCCTAATGGTAACAACAGGCCTTGAAAAATCATATAGTTTGAAAGATAAACACATCTAATGCAGGTGCGGCTGAAATGTTTTTGCCATAAAACGTTGATTTAACCTGCAATTGCTGTCAAGACAAAGTATTAAGTAGACTTATCAGTTTTTTAATATTCTTTATTTCTAGGTCAGTTGGATAAATGCGATGAATATTTTTGGATTATTTAAACATATTATTATATCAGTTCAAGCTTACATTCGCCATATTTATTCAACATTGGCAAACCTGCTGTAGTCTTCTTTCACATTTTCCAATGTAAAGAAAAGTCTTTGTTTGAATCCTTCTTTCATTTTTCTTACCTTAGCCCTGTGATCTAGGCCATCTGGTCAGTAGTGGTCAATTAAATAACCAAGCTAAATTGATGAATATAAGATACCTTTATTCCCAAATATGAAAATAGAAAAAGAAATCTGTGTAGAGAACCAATTTATACAAATAATGATAATCCGTTTATATGATAAAGAACGCACAGCTAAAATATCATAGTGATCATCATACAGTGTACCAGTATAAGTCCTAAGACATTTTCTTTAAAAAATTATTAACATATGTAATGTATGCAGCTCATAAATCAAATTATGTATGTTGGCATTGTAATACAAAGTAAAATTTGAAATATTAAGACAGCGAGAACCAAACTTCATTGCACTATTACAAATTAATAGCATTCTAACGGACATGCTATTGGAGATCAGTAAAGATTTATGGTTATTGAATGCCTTTTAGAAAGAAAAAAAACGACAGGCAAAAAGGGGAAAGTCGGCAGACACAGCAATGTTGAAAACACAAACAAAACGTAGCATAACACATAAAAATTTAAAACTAAAAACAAAAATACAATTTAGCAATGCAGAACCCCCAGCAAAAAACTCTTCATAGACACCCGCAGCCTTGTTCACGCTCTAATCCACTATTAGTCATTTCAGGTTAAAAGGTGAAGGTTTCATGGGAACACAACCTTCATGAGTAGAAAACGAACATCCTATTTTAGGTCTACTCTGCGACGACAATTGAAAAGGTCTGTATTTATATGTGAAATGGATATTCCATACCGGGCGACAAGATTGTTCTGTAGATTATACAATTTCAGAGTGACTTTAAATGGGGAGAATAATATATCACTGTCTGAGCAGTTTTGTGTCAATGACCCAGTTCTGTCTAAAAATCGCTGTATTGGACACATGCTCTTGAAAAAAGTATGAGCTGGGAGATCGATGCACTATAAAACGGGGCAGCTGGAATGTTACTGTCAATGAACCGAGACTGTTTGAAAGTTGAAGTCATCATGTTTGTCATAAAGTAATATGTCAAGCCTTCCTCCATTGGCTAATTCGAGAAGAAGGTACAAATGTGAGAGGCAGATTTGGGAGTGTCTGTTGTGTCTTTAATTTCAAGCCTACTTGGGTAGATGAGGTAAAGTTAATAACTGAATCCTTCATTTTTTCAGTGAGAAAACGTCATCTATATAACGGAAGCTGAAATTAAAGGTTTGGGTTAACTTTCTTTTTTTCTTAGATAGCTCTTAAAGAATTCTGCCTCAACGAGTAAAAAAAATAGATTGGATGGAGAGAAGCAAAATTAGTGCCTGTTAGAAATGCAGTTTTGATTTTTTTTCTGATCAAAAATGGTCACTGTAGTAAAATATAACATGCAGGTCAACATACAATCCTACGATAAAACCGATATATAAGCAGCAGATATCCATTGCATCTAAGCTTCATACGACTTTTAACTATTTTTTAGTATGACGCAGGACAGTCAGAAGAAATCGCGTGGTATGTAAAGCAAGAATTTTAAATTTCAAATGTTACTTGAATGACTGGGAAATAAGTGATATATATGTCAAATCTGCTTTCTGTAAGCGTCTATTTTAAGATTGTGTGGCGATTAATTAAAGTTCTAACCGATAAGGACAATTTTTTACGTTATTCTGAGATTATGTGTTTCACATGGTATTGAATTCAGGTCGAAAAATTTGCCCTTGGTGCATATGCGACCTATAGAAGGAGCCTCATATTTGCACTTATTAATATTAAGAACAATATGAGAAACCTAGGCAACTGATAAAAGCATAATACCCATATTTAATTTGCCGAATTCAGACGCTTCCATTTAACAACTATAGTGACCAGGATATTAGAAATACAATTTCTGATAAAGAAGTAGGGACGTTAAGCCCCATATTTGGCCCAAATTTTAGATTTTGTTTCACAATAATAAGTTGTTGTGGGAATGCTGTTTAATAATAATCGTTTTTAATATTTCATTACTTTTCTTGTATTCTTTTCGTCATTTCGACAAAATGAAAGGGATTATTTTACTATTTTGACAAGAATTTAACATTTTCGGTAAAAATACTCAACTTTTGGAGGTGTTTTGTTCAAAAAAGATATGATCGCACAAAAACATCACGAAGATATTTTAACCAAACATTTGTACTTGATACATCTTTAATTGTACAAAGTTTGGTTGTGATGTTTTTGAGCGATCTATATCAAAACCGACAAAATAGTATCAAATATTGCATCAAATTAATAAATTTCTTAGTATTTTCATTTTTAAAGCTTTTTCTATGTGTCATGTGACCATTGTAAAACTAATTAAACTAAAAATTATGTTGGATTTTCTTTTCATAGACATTATTCAATATGAAAATGTAAAATAATAGATATGAGCCAATTTTAATTTTTTTCGCCAAATTCTTGGGTCAAAAATGGGCCTTAATGACCCACGTCCTTTCTTAAAATAATTTTTTTTCTCCACCCTATATGACACAAAACATACTATTTTATTCAGGGGTCGCCGAATTATGAATGAGATACTAAATAAAATTTAAAAGTATAAATAATCTATCAATATTACATTTGATTGAATGGGCTTATCAAGCTTGTCTAAAGTAAGTCTGGGAGTTCATTATCGCATTATGTAGGGATTAGAAATGTATTGACCAAGAAAAAATGACTAGATTTGACAAACGTGTCTGTTTTTTCGAATGTAATATAATATAAATATACTGTCAATCATCTTTGATAGGTAGATACCTTTCAATGTATTTAATTTGTGGATTGAATTGGGTTAAGTTTCATTTTCAATTTATCAATGTTTACTTATATATTTAGACATGGAGCAGTTTATATAAGAAGGAATTCGTCGATACCAAAGGGGCAGTCAGAAGAAAGACAAGACCATTGCCAACAAATGAAACGGAAGACAAACATAGAACACACAACACTACACTGAAAACTCTAAAAACTAAAGTTGACAAACCGTCTGAGTATAAGTTTCAGTTTATGTCACCAGTGATACATCCTTATCAGCACCTTATCAATAGAATTCGGGAATACAAAAGGAAAGATGGAAGACAGACAAGACAACTTTTGCAAAAAAAAAATCATAGAACACAAAACACTACACTGAAAACTATAGCTTGAGTTAAACATAAGGAATATTCGGGGCACGTTCGGTTTTCTTTCTTTTTAGTAGTTCTCGAGCAGAAGTTTTTTATGTGCATTAGAGCCCTATGTTAATTTTTTTGTGCATTCCCTTAAGAGTCTTATGTTTATTTTTTTGTGCATTCCCT
Organism: Geukensia granosissima; assembly: GCA_032357055.1. NCBI lineage: Eukaryota > Metazoa > Mollusca > Bivalvia > Mytilida > Mytilidae > Geukensia > Geukensia granosissima. Next base: position 10,205 of record JAULBM010333124.1, read on the forward strand.
TTAGAGTTCTATATTAATTTTTATGTGCATTTCCCTTAGAGTCCTATGTTAATTCTTTTATGTGTATTCCCTTTAGAGTCCTATGTAAAACTATGTTCCAATCTGATTGTTATCTTCAAAGACGAATATGCACCAAGTTAACCATTTACGGACAGTACCCCATCAAGCAACCTGAACATATTTGGTTTAATTCAGTAAATGGTTCGCAATAAGAAGTTTATTTTTAATAATTGGCATAGGGTTCGGTTCTATGTAAAACTTAGGCACTGTGTAATCTTCATTTTCAATCACACATCACCAGTACCAAAGTAACAACCCTTGCTCAGCCTAACATAAGAATCATTCAAGGAATATTCGGTTTCAATCCATTCAGCCATAACTAGGATGATTTCAAAATGTGAAATATGAAAAGATTACGGACGGATAGATACAAAATTATGATGATAGCTCACTTTACCGTTTGGGTCAGGTTAGTTTAAATACGGGTAAATGATCATGTATATTACCTGAGTGTAATTACACTAACTGTAAAACCTTAAGAAACCGATAATTGTATATTAGTCTCTCATTTTGGTCAGATGAGTAAATAAACATTTGCTATTAAAAAATTTTCTGTTTTTGTGTGTGATATTTTAAATAATCGAACGATTTATTCATATAATACAAACACTCATAAATTAATTTGAATATTTCAAAGTATAATTCTAAGTACACAAAGCATTCTGCTCATAAGTAATTAATAATTTCCCTGCAATGATATTCTTTGAGTGATTTTGTGATCAATGTCAAATGTTCGTGATCATGCAATATTCTGCATTTTATACTAGGAAAATTAATTCCAAGTTTATGCGTTTTATGGATTAATTGCAAAATTTTTTCGATAAACAAGATAAAGCGTTGTTAACGGAAGAAAAACGACCATTATTGAGTTATGATTAGACTGAATTGCGCATCTTATTGTCCAGAATATGTATCAGGGATGTTTATCAGGTTTTGATCAAACCAATTTGTTGAAAAGAGAACATGATGTACTGGATAAGTTAAAAAACTAAACTCTATCAGTTTATATATCACCAAATACTAATATTAATATGATATTCATTGATTGACATCTCGCCAGGAGTTCTCGAAGTCAAAATGTTTGAAAAACCGTTTACATTTACTATAAACCAAAACAATCTAAATAAACAGCAGACTAAACTAAGCTTAGGTTTACCTCTGCATCAGAAGATAGAGCCTTAGAAAATTATGGTAACTTTTTGTCAATTTTTTGCGAAAAATTTCAGGCATTTATGTAATGAGTCATGCCAGGATAAAAATTTTTGACTACTGAGCTGCAATTGTCCTGATAGACTAAAGTCCCCAAAGTCCACCAGCAGTGACATACACCCAGTGGTAGTAATAAATGTTTCACAAAATACCAATAAAATTTCGATGGATTTTTGGCCATTTCGATTATTTTCAAATCGTCAGCAGTGCTCGAAGTCAAAATGTTGGACATTTGATTAAAAATACAAAAAAAATTAATAAGCACATGCATCAGAACCAAAAATAACCTAAATAAATGATGTCATATTTAAAAATCTACGTTCAGCGTGGAACATTATTTTTTCAGCACGTTCAAGAAACCGTTTGCAACATCTCGTAATGAGCTGACGTTGGTGGCCTCTTGCTTAGGCTAAATTTACCATTGTTACGTTACACAACAATAAACAGTCAATTAATCAATCAAGCATCAATCAAATAAAAGTTTTTTCTGTGAGTTTATTCAGATACGTGTCCTGGTACATGTTAGCATCATTGTTCTGAAATAACCCGTTTTCTCATATCATTATGATGGATGCGTCAAGTATTGCACATAACAAACAATATCCCTACGTTCAGGAAACAATTTGCTAAACTGGTTGGAGAACGCTTTAAGTCTATTTATCAATCTCTGAATTGACGTTAATATCCTCTTTAAGACAATATCTCAAAAGATACAATGTGTGACAATATAAGCGTAATAATGCTGCTTGAACTTACACTTTTTCTGAATCGCAGACAAACCAAATAATATTGCAAATGACAAAATAGAAAACATTTTTTGGTTTTAATCTTTTGCCGGCAGTTTTTCTGTTGCATCATGATTTGGCTGACCGGTATGAAATGTCCATTCACGAATTCTCACTGTCGTGAAAACTAATCCGTTCCTATACCGGTTGTGAATAACTTCGATTGTTTTGTAGGGTTCGTGTTATTCTAGCTTGAATTTTCAGTGTTGTGTTTGTTCTTTATTTTTCTTTCGTTTCATTTTGTTCACCATGGTCTTGTCTGTCTTCCGACTTGATGATTTCTGCCTGCCCCTTTGGTATCTTCGAAGTCCCTTTGCTCTGAACTTTAAATATGCACAATAGGAACACATCTGACGACAGGTAATTTGGTTTGTTCTAATCTGATATTGTCTAAAGAACAGAAAAAGTTTTATTTATCCTTATCTGAAATTTTCACCACTACATAAGAAATACAGACCTTCGTTCGTATAACTTAACATATTTTTCGTTCGTTTTTCGTTTATCGTTCGTTCGTGTATCGTTTATCGTTCGTTCGTTCGTTTTCCCACATACGCCTAGAGCGTTCGTTCGTTCGTTTACAAACGAACGCTTCTTTCGTTCGTTCGTTTTCCCACGCACGATAGGATCGTTCGTTCGTTTATTTTCGTGTAAACGAACGAACGAACGAACG
>JAULBM010333144.1:0-12927 GCA_032357055.1 Geukensia granosissima
GCCGGGGAAAGAATAGGCACTAGGTATCTCCGTCCTTGAGGCACTAGTCCTCTAAAAGGGGCGTCCCTGACACTAAACTACACTAAAAAGTAAAGCTAGAGTAACACGATCCAGAATTCAGATGCCACTGAAGGATAACCAACTCCTTCTCATTAGTGGCCCGGTTGTGTTACTCAGTACACAAGGACGGTGTTAGGCCACAATCTATATTAGTCACAACCGGTATAGGAATGTAGTCAAAACAGAGGGAAGATATCCTTTCTCATTTGTGAAATTAATATTTCTTACTGGTCAACAAAATCCTGATGTCGACCGAAAATTTTTCGTAGTAATTTTCTACGAGGAATTTTGGTTCAGTAGCTTTGTTGTCAGCAGCAACTCTTTATCAATTAAATCCTGATCGTAAGCACCGGAGCGGCATATCAACTGAGAAATATACACTCCGTATGAAGGTGCGGCTGGAATGTTGCTACACATAAACGGAAAGTTAACGAAAAGAAAAGCAGTCATCATTCTTGTCGTAAAGTGTTGTTCATAACCCTACCTTACTGTCAATTTCTAGGTGTAAATATAAGTCTAGGTATGAAACAGACCTCTCCCTTTCTGTAGTATCCTTGATTTCAAGTTAGATAGATGCGGTCAACATAGTCCCAAATCTAGAATTGTCAAGTGAAAGAACATCTATATAGCGGAACGTAAAACCAAAAGATTGAGCCAATTTTTCATTTTTCTCTGCAGAATGCCGACAGTCTGTTGAAATACGCGTCCGCCAAACATTACAAAAACAAAAATGTTGTCAATCAAGAAAGAATGCATTCTGCAAATGTCATCTTCAGTGTACTTTCTTTATTAGAATTAGAGTGGGTAATAACAAATTAAGGTTGTCCCTCCTTAGAACCAAATATTTCTACCTGCATTTGCCATTTTAACAAAACAAACTAGAACCAAAGCATCTTAATATTTATGAGTTTTGAATGGGTAATAGTGGTAAAAAGGGTGGAGAAAAATAATATTTTGATGCTATTGGAAAAGAAACGGGAACATAATTTGAGGCATTCTAACAGATCTTTGGATTTTTTCAAATCTACATTTGATTCACGCCACCTCAAGAATGACTTGTTTTACATTTATTATGTAGCTGTTAAAGTAACTGTCAATAACTTGGAAAGAGGTTTTATAGAGCTTTTGACAGACCTTGCAATGTAACTTTGCTTGTAAGGACACTTGTCCAGTAAAATGGAGGAAGATCAAATTCAATGCTTTCTGTCTAGTTGAAATTCCAAATAAAGATAAAACTTACCAATGGTTGTCTACGATTTCATCTTTGGTAAGTGTCGTCGGGGTATATATTTGAATGCCAAATAAATTCGACAACGCCCAATACCTTCATAAAACAGTCTTTGTAATGTGATTTACAAACAAAAATGATGTTTTTAAAAGTTCTTTTATTTTAGTGGGACGACAACATATTTGTAATGAAGTTCAGAGAGATGTCTTTAAAGAACGAATTAGGGTATATATTAAGGGAACTTTTTAACCTGTGAAAACGTAACTGTATTTACGACCTCACAGTCTTCATCCATTCGGAAAGGGTTCCCCTCTTTCGCGTTTTGCTTGTCGTCTGACATAATTCTCGACAGTCGATAGAACGATCTTTAAATTAAACTTCCAGTTTGTGGAGTTAGGCTGAGGAAAATGTTTTCCAAAATGTTTAGGTCACTAGTGATTACGTGGTCGGCTGAATTATATTTAATGTACATGTATAGTAGTCGTCAATGCTGAGCTTCTTCAACACGTGTTTGTAGATGTAAATCTTGGTTGCAATAGGTGTGGTATAAGTGTATGAAATGATTGGTACAGACTTTTCTTTAAAATATGGTGGAATAAGATATGGCAGATTTTTTATGGAGGATATTGCTTAAATTGATTGCGTCAAGACCTTTGTTTCTGAGAACAAAATTCGATGAACGAACGATTTTCTGGTACTAACTGGTATGAAAAGCCTGTGATTGTATTGCCAATAAGTATTTTTATTTTATTAGTGTGTTATGGATTTGAGAAAATGCTTATTATTTTTTTAATATGTCATACTTTCAAAAAAAATAATATTAAGAATTTAAAATCTTTTGATCTGAAGATAATTTAGCAATATGATCCATTTGTAATCTACTAATTTTAAATAGTTTTTAACCCCAGAATGTTAAAAGATTATCTTAATTATTTTCATTAAATATAATTTATTTAAAGTGATATTGGGGAAAATAAATGGTATCTTCAAAAAATACTTAAATGCAGTTTGTACGTTGGAAATTTGAAACTTATTTATAATTGTTAGAATAATTGTCCTAATAAACACAAAAACAACTTTCCCTCAGTTTTTTCAAAGATTCAAACATTGCAAAAGAAGCACTCACATCCAAACAAATCGACGAATACCAAACAAATACTATTCGAAGCCTTTCCATACTTTCAGTGCTTAAGAATTTTCGCAAATGCAGCTTTCTTAAAATATTGTTGGATAAATTTTATGTAGGACAAGTCTGACATCTGGGCTGGAGATTACCCTCGGGGACATGATCCACCAGCAGAGGTATCGACCCAGTGGTTTCAAAAAACAAAATTGCCAATGTTGAATAAATATGGAAATTTTTAAGTATGCAATAAGTAACCTCTCATCAGTAGCATTAGAACAGAAACATAGTAAGTCAAAAACCGAAAAATAGCAAAAGATGCACACAAGTCCAAACAAATCGAATTGGAAAACAGGGACAACTACTTAGTGCAATAAAAGTGAGACACACTATATTGAAATAACCCTCGACTTCATTCTTTTTGACATTCGTATTTTGGAAGTCTTTAAATAGCCCTATCGTTTTATGTAAAACAATATAAATGTTGCAAATTTCAATTTTGATTGCATTTCTTTGTGATTTATCATAAAATCTGGACATTCAACTCAGGAGTGAAAGAATTTTTCTTGTAAATTTCATATTATTTCAAAAAATAAGTTTTTGATATCAATGATCTTAATGCAGTCTCGTTAACTATGACTAAGGCTTCGAAAAGTATCGCACTTAGCAGGTGTCCCTGCCGTAGAATTTGGCTTTCCATATCGATTTGTTTGAATTTGAGTGCTTCATAGCTATGTTTCGATTTTTGACTTCTAATGCTACTGAGGTTACTCCTTGAAATGTACATATAGCATACCCAAAACTTCCTTATTTATTCAACATTGGTATTTTGTATTTCCAAATGTTATAAGAGAAATAGACAATATTGAAATCCTTTGTTGAGTTTTGTGTTAAGATCATGAATAGTTAAAACACAAGTTTTGAACCGGTATGAAAAAATTTCTGGGTTAGACAGTCTTGCTAAGAATTGCCTCCAAAAGTGGTTTTGAATTGAATGTATCGGAGTTTATTTCCAGATTTTCCAATACAATCTTCTTTAGACTTAATATTTAAAAGAACAAATTCATTCACATATCCAAAATTGGTAATAAGAAATAATTGTTTGTATGGTTCACAACACTTACAAAAAAATCAGTTAAACATGCAAAAAATAAACTTTAATTTGTAATTTATCATATTTAAACAACCAAAAAACGTTATAACTGTCTTGAGTAAGACTTTCTTTATTTAACTTTATTTAATAAAATGTTTTAAAATATTTAATAAAATGCGATAGGTTATGCAGTTAACAATATTTTTATGAATGACTTTATGATATTATGGTTGTCATGCGAGCTGTTGTTCTCTTTTCGTTTGTAAATGACAATAATCTTTAGACTGACAGAATATGGGGAACGAAAATAACAAAACAAAATTATTGCCTTGCTTTAGGAATATTTTCCCATTGATTTCATTACCAAAAAGTATTTGCTTCAATATGAATAATTTGTATATATTAGATTTTATCAGATTTCTTTTTTTTTTAAATTTTATATAATGTAATTTTTATTTTGCGAATAAAATTTCTATACGACAGTCGTGGTTTGTGTTATTGGCTTCTGCGTCTGTAGACACCTTGCTTTCTTCCCAATTTTTAAAAATTCATTTTATATTTAATTTTTGGACATTGATTTTTTTGGTATTAAATTTATTATCGAATTTAAACTTCTACAGGTCCCATTACGACATTCCATGATAAACCATAATGGAAGCTGTAAAGGGCTCCAAAATACAAAATGTTTTGTTTTTTTATATTTTAATGCATGATATATTTTTCTTGTCATATCTGAATGTTTTTCTATGTATTTATCATTGACGAAGCTACTTAAATAGCCAAAGGCCCCATCTCTTAATGTTATCGAAATATGAGGAGTAGAAATATTGCTAACTTTCTAAATATTTTTGCATGACAAGGACATTTTTTCCAAATTAGTGCTTTTACATTGTAATTTTGTGTCTGGGCTGTATTTTTAGTCTTACTATGTAAAATGTCGAGATCTGGCATATGATTTGACAACCTTAAACCAATGTGCGCTGTACCATGATTGGTGATCTTCAGCTTGGAGATAGATCGCAAAGTCAAATTACTGGTTTTACCTTTATTAAAAAGGACCAACTTTTAGAATCCACAGACCTTTTTTTTGTCAATAAGATGTCATAAAAACAGTTTCATGATTTTGTCTTCGGGAAATCAAATTTTCTGGACTATTCTTGCTTCTTGTAGTCTGATTGTTAAAACACCTTTTATCTGAAACCGCTTGGTCAAATAACTTCTGATTGATATAGGAAGCATTTTAAGATCTCACGGCCAGTCGCACTTGCAAAAAATGGGCGCCATGGGAAATTTCTGTTTTTGTCATGTCTGTTTTGCTGATTTTCAAACACCACTTCTTCTGAAATTGCAAAACCAAACGAACCAAAATTCTCTGTGCAGCATCTTTGGGAAATGCTTTATAAATATTGTTTTATTTCGTTCAAATCGGAAAACAAACATGTAAACGTAAAAATATTAGTTTATTGTAATGTTTTTGCGTGAATTCGTTTACTTCTTTCTTCTTTTTCTTCATCTCGTTCAAAGTTTGTCTGGGTCTCAACTACTTTGGGTTTTTTACATAAGCTTTTCAATTTTTATGAAAATTTCTTGTCCAGTTCTTTGATTAAGCGTTAGTGGTTTGGTTGCGAGGTGTGGGGTGTTGGCAACAATGATAATATTTAAAAAGTGCATCTACGGTCATATACGTTTTCCCTACGCTCTGTATTCGGTGCAAACGATAGATGTACGTTCATGTTCGTTTTGTACGGTGAAACATTTTGTATATGTTTTTTTTTTCTTTTCTCCTTTCCAGAAGGCTCTGTGTGAAGTCAGCTTCATACGGATAAAGGAATAAATCGGCGAGAAGGGCTGCACAGTTGGTCCCATTGGAAAGCCTACTGTCTGTTGAAACACCAAAAAATTACAAAAATGTTGTCAATCAAGAAATCTAGCATCCCGCAAATGTCTTCCCCAAAGTGTTTTTTGTTAGAATCAAAATGGTTATAATAACAAAACAAGGTTTGTCACTTACTACAACCAAATATTGTATCTGCGCTTGCCATTTTTTTTTTAACAAAACAGAGGTTCAGAGTACCTCTGGAACCCGTTTTTTACTGCTGATAGAATAACTGTCAGTAACTCGGAAAGATGTTTTGTGGAGCATTTGGCAGACACTGCAACGAAACGTTGCTTGTAAGGACACTTATAAAGCTTTGGAATCCATTAAAGTAAGGGAATATGAAATGCTTCCTCTTAGTTAAAATTCCAAAAGAAGACAAAACTGACCGATATTTTTCAAGGATTTCTTCTTTTGCAAGTGTCGTCAGCGTATATGTTGGGTTGCTAAATGAAGTGTTAATACCTAGTTCCTTTATCACGCAGTCTATATAAATGTGATTTACAAAGAAAACAATGTTGTTAGGGGCTTTTCCGACGGGGACGCCATGACAGCAAATTTGCCATGTAATTCAGAGTTATGTCTGGAAACACTCGGATCTTTGAGGACCGATTTCACGTACATATTCATAGATCTTTTCGTCATTTGAAAAAAGCAACAGCGCACATTTGACATTTTTACAAGAATATTACATAACGATAGTGCCCTAAAATCATGTGGTTCATAAATTGCAGATGACCACCGCTGCAGTCCTAAAGGTAACACCGAAACCTTTAGGATATTTGTCCAAAGGTCAGTTTTTGTCAGAAATAGCCAGGTTTATGGATTGTTTTGTATGGATGATTATCACTGCCTTCCAAGTGCAATCGATTAATTGGTTGTTTCTGTAACCTGCGATAAAATTGTATATTCACAATAAATTTATACTTTTCAACTTGCTAAAATATTTCGACAGAAAACATATTAACTTTTCTCCAAAGAGTGACTAATTTTAGACTGGTTAACTGAGTATTAACAGGCTCTTTGGGCAAAAGGGATGAAAAGGTAGCTTAAAAAGGTAGGAAAATAAAATTTTATTAAAATTTTTGAAGATTTCCTGAACAAAATACATTTCGCAAGAAAAATTAAAAATTAAACTTAACATTTTATGACAAATAGCCCATATCGATAATTTTTATGGTCATCCGTGGCTTCTGTATATAAATATAATGCGACTCGCGATTCATGTTAAGGCGGAGTTGGCTCGTATAATGAAAATAGATGGCTCTGGTATTTGAATGTATAAACAACAGTTGCTTTGGTTTTGATTTACTTTGTTGTGATAATAAATTTAAAAAATCAGCAAAAATTGTTTGTTCTTTTTATACTATAAAATTGCGGACTGAAATATTTTCTATAGGTTTTACCTCTGAGCCAAAGATCGTCAACAATTATACATAATAATAAGATAATAAGATAGTAAGTGTATGTAATACATTGTGAAATTTCGTATTTTAATTTCTTTGATTATAAACCTAGCTTGATTAATACCTAAACTTATTTTCGCTCTTAAATTCCGTTCCGTTACAGATTTAGTCTTCTTTACTCTATATCTCCCACTACCAATTGTATATAAAGCTTTAATTCACTAATAATGCTAAGCATGCATGAAAGTCACGAACTGAACTGAAGTCAATTAACAAAGTGCTGAAAGTATTTACATTTTGTAAAGCCATCTCCAGCATAGACTATAATTTGTCTTATATATAGTTAAGTGAAAACAGTAAATTAATTAAATTTAAAATAAACCGACAGCATGCAAAAAAGCCGGACAGGCGCTATTTAGTGATTCAGTATTCACACAGTACTAAATATTGAAATATATATGGGCGCTCTTGCCAGTGGATAAAAATATTTTTGGTTAAAAATGTGAAAAATTAAGATTTGATCCAAAATAACTTCTTTCCCCAAATGAAAATGGTTTAGCCTTAACAGCTGGTAGTTAATTTAGCATTTCATTAAAGTTTTTGATAAGGGTTGGATGGCGTCCTCTTTAAATTAAACCCAATTTTATACCCCTAAGATGCTTCCACTGCTTTAAAAATAATATACACAAGCTAAAAATGGCCCCTCAGAAATGCAGTTTTCTACCCTAATTTGAAATTGTCTACCTCTAAGATAAAACATTTTAACCCACTAAAAACACATTATGACTGCCTCAGAAAAAATTATCTAACTACACACATGCTCCCTTTCAGATAATCAACAGAATTGGCTAATATAGACATAAAGGATATCTTGAACGGGGTTTCCGCTGAAATTGATAGGGTTTTTTTAGATTCTATTGGAATTTTTCAGATTTTATTGGGTTGTCAGTGACTTGATGAATCTCCTCAAAAGCTGGCATTACACATTAGTTATCACTCGAAAATACAAAAAAGATAGATATTAACAAATATATTTAGCTCACCCCCTAGTGAACACATGCTGTAATGAGGTTACTATTATGTCCCATGCATGGAAATTTCACTTGAAATATTTGTATACTTTATATTGAGATCAGACGCAGAGTCAAAGGGTACCCAGATTCACAGACTTAAATATATATTAAAGCAGAAGGCCGCATGCCGAAATATTGCAGTGTGTGGGAAACGCACCTACGCGCTTATGGGATTAAATTGTGCTTCAAATTCATTACATCAAAGTATGTCTCACTGAGCTGAGTCTCTCACTTTTTATTAAACTGAGAAAAGTCCCTCGGAATAATCTTCATAATTAACGGAGAAAAAGTTTCGGTAACTTTTGTATATTTCGAAATTTTTATACATATTCTGATTTTTCTCCACTCATATGAAAAATTGGGAATTTTTGTCGTTTTCCGTTACAACAATCTTTGCTCACAGAATTTTTGAATTTTAGAAAATGAGTAATATTTTGCTAGGTTTTATATCTAATGACATACATCTATGTGTAATGACAGAAAATAAGCTTGGCGGTACTGTAAATGCAAGAATTTAGACGTCGTCGAACTTAAATATTTAACAAAAATCAGCAATTTTGACATGAGCACAGGACAAACAACGACATATGTAATACTTAGAACACCAAATTCTATTGCCGGTAAGATAGTTAAATCTCTAAATTTCCTTTTCAGATTTTGTTTTTGCTTTAAGTATGAGAGACTCATTTCAGTGAAACGTACTTTAACAGTTAAACTAAAGTACTATAAGTAATATTTCGGTGCTTTTTAGCAAAATGTATGTGTTTTTTGTGCTTGCAATAAAATAAGTTTATCATATTGATATACAATTTTTCTTAATTTACAGTGTATTTTACTTAACAATACACTTGGACTCTGAAAGTTCCAGTCGATAGCCCGATGTACAAAACACTTACGGTCGACGATGTACAAACAACGAAAATTAAAAAATAACTATGTACAGTTTTACAGTTTCAGTTTTGTTATTTTGCAGATATGAAAATAGAAGGAGTTATTGAGAGTTGGAGATGCCGTACAAAAAACCAAGAATGTGGCAGATGTAATTTAACAACTAAATGGGGGTGCATAAAATAATTCCACCAAAACGTTATCTCCATGTAGTGTCCCGCTCTTGTTTAATTTTGATAATATATATCTATAATATGCTTGGTTTTCAGGTGTTTGGAATCTTTAATAATTTTTTCTTTGTTTCTTGATTTAATTTTTTTATTGTTGGAAGTTCGATCGACTCTTCAAGGTAAAAAACTTGTAGAGTTCAGTTTTTGCATTTAGGATAATTGCTTTTGTGGTATTGTGTGTTTCCTGTGGTGTGATCGTCTGTGTTTATTTTCTGGTTTTAATTTTGCTTTTATCATTAATGTTACGGTGGCATGACTAAAACAGTAATGTTGTATATTATCATACTGCCAATTTTTGCACTGGTTATCATTTCATATTTGGAATATGTGAAAATTAGTCATTTGAATCATATTAAACAGACTGTCCTGTATTCCTGTACTCCTGTACTTAGTATTCAGTGTGGAAACTTCTACAACAACAATGGCTTAATTTAAATGAACAAAATGTGTTTTCGATATTACAGAAGCACATTGTTGCATTTACACCAGCCATCTGTCGCGTTTGGGTTTTTTTTACATCTGTCGCACATGCAGAAACCACACGTCGCACTTTCGTGTTTCAAAATTAAAAATGCTTAGCGTGTTTTACCCACTTGTTATCAATAGGTCACCATATTCATCACATATATAGTTCAAGTTATATTATGGTGTCTTATAAGCAAAATGTTTTTTTTGTGCATGCAATAAAATACGCCTATTATTTACCTTAATAAGTGATCTGTTTTGGCGAAGTTAAACATAAAAAACATATGACTAGTAACTCTTTAATTGTATTTACCAAAATCGTAGTATCGGTTGTTTATTTTGTCTGATTATTACCCATGATGCATTTCATTACATGAACAATATTCCCGGTTATAGAAACCACCAATTACCATGATTACCTCGATTCGCACTTGGAAGGAAGTGATTATTTACTCTTTCATATTCTTTTTCTTTTTTTAACACGTTTCCCTCTCACCTACTCTCTATTGAATTTCGGTTTCATTTTTAATTCAGTGGAGGCCAAAACATATCTCCGAACCCGAATCTCAATAGCGATCACCCTTCTCGCTGACTCAGACTCTCTCACTAAAAATGTTATTGGGTGTCGTTAAAGCTGCGAAGAACGATGACTGCATCTTTTTGCCAGTTAGTTTTATAAAACTAACGAAACATAAAAATCTAGAAAAAACTATAATAATGGGAATGTGAGCGGCATGCTGTTAAAAAAGATACCATAATATGTCCTAGCTGAGTCCTACTAAACTCTTTCTTGGACAGAAGAAACATGTCGTGACCGTGTAGTAACCTTATGAACTTATACCAATTATCACGAAAAAGATTACAAATATTTAATAGGATCTGTAATCACAACTAAACTATTTTAATACTGGCCGCTTTCCTATGTTTATATGGATCATGGTCACTGGATGAAATCACGGGCTGGTGGTAGAGAGTTTCAAAATTTTTTAAATACACACAGAACTGTTAGAAATCTGAGACGTTTTATATTTTTCATGTGTATATTCACTGTAAATTTTTAGTATGACATGCATTGTTGAATTCGGTACAACTGTTTCTGAAGCTTATTAATCGTTACATAACTCTTAAATAATGTCCACCTGTTTAACAAATATATATAACTCTTGTTTAGTTTAGGTAATGGCAGGAGGGTTTTGGATTTGCTAAAAATTACAGATATTCCCATTTATTGTCTAGATGTTGGGCCAAAGAACGGCTATTCTCTTTTATAATCAGGCCAAAAGATTTTTGATATGACCTATATTTTGAATTGTCAAGGATGAATTTTATATAACCGTGTTAAATGTCTATGAAAAATAAGCAATCAAAGTGATGACTTCAGATATATAATAAGTTTGATCTAAATTTCTTTAATTGTATAACCAGCTTGTATCAATTTGTTTTATTTTCAATACTTTAACAAAAACATGCAACACTGTATTTGAATGTTAAATATTTATACACTCCCTCTATTTCCTATACATAAGACTGCCCTTTGATTTGATGGATCTGTGGAAAATCACCATAATTTTCATAACCTGTGTTCTCTTGTCCACTTTGTTTGCACGGAAAATTTAGACGAGTTTTATCTAAAAGTACGACTTTCATCCGACTCTAACCGAGTCCTTTTCTTTTGATGGGGGATACTGAAATACGCTTATCAAAGAGGGGGTGGTCAGACTAAGTCGTGCTGATTATCTATATACTAGTAATCAACAAGGATCAAACCGCTGCCAAAACATATTCATGTCACGTTGCCTACCGCCTACAATAAGGATCAAGAGACTGTAGAAACCATCTGCTATTTTAGTCATAGAATAGAAATAACTACCGTAAATTTTACACATCCACCACACCACCACCACAAAAAAAATAAATAATAAAAAATAGGGGTTGCGTCCATTCCCCAAGAGCTTATCACTGTCATAGCTGCCGCAAGGACCCAAATCTTAACAGAATATGCAATCCCGGTATATGAAAATCGACAAGATGAGAAATGGCGTTTCAGATTAATTTACTATATCACAGAGCTCGCGTAGGACTAATTTCAATTTTTTGCCCATCATTTTCATTATTGAGTGGCAAACAAGAATATTCTCAAGTCTTGGTAAGCGATTTTTCACAGGTATTATAAGGCAGCAAAAATTTGATTTTCCGTGGGGAGGAGGCTATGAATTTTATCTCAAGTAATTTTTTTACCTAGAAGAAAAATACTTGTGCTTTTTCGTTACCAATCACAAAGAGATTATTTTTCGGCAGATGTTAGAAACAATCTCCCCTGAATGCACTTGGCTACATAGACTTAACTTGACAGGAGGAAAATACTGTGGATGGCCCTTGACAACAAACATGGCCGCCATAGATATAGAAAAGATTATGAGACAGCCATCTAAAAAGTATAAATTACAAACTTCTACAGGTTGCCCTAAGACTTTCAATAATGGACAGATGCCCACACCCTACAAGCTGTAAAGGGCTCTAAAATAAATGTGATAATATTAAAACAGCTATCGACCAAATAAGTACACATAAAACATGAAACACAAAAAACCATCTGTTCAAGAATTGACTTTTGAAGTCAAATAAAACAAGAGACAAGAAGATGTACCGACTTCAAGAAGTACTCGCTGTTTCTAACAGAAAAAAATCCAAGCAAACTTGATAACGAACCCGGTTCTCTTAAGCTACGACGTCAATCAAAAAACGTACGACTGTTAAAATAGTAAAAAAAAGGTATTGTGCAAGTGCCAATAATAAAAAAAATCGACAGCATGTAGGACAAAAAAGTAACAAAATATGGAAGTTTTGGTGTAATTTTTGTAGCAGAGAGTCAATGTTGGTACCATTGACGTTTTATAATGATAATCTGTTATGTCCCTATTGGTACCAAAGAAGACAATATTCAAAGATTTCTTTAAAAAAGATAACATCTAATATGTATAAGTTTATTCGATTAATTGGCAAGTCTCAATGGGTTGTGTTTAAATCTTAAAGCTTTATTTACAACATTTCCACAAAGGTTTTACGTGATATTCCGGTTTTTTAATAAATTTTCTGCAGATGCTACCAAACTTTAAAATTGTGTCTTTATATTTATAATAGAATTTGGTAAAAGTTTTATCTTTTTAAAGGTTTTTAACTAGATATTTTTTGCTTCATTGGCCGATTTTCTGTTTGCCTTTACGAAGTAATGGTGGACAATTGAAAATGCATCGGTGTCCGTGTCCGTGCTACGTCCAAGTTTTAATTTATTCAGTAATTATGGAAGGTGGGTTTAAAAAACTTATCAGGATTATGTATGGAGGCATTGCTCATTATATCCACCTACATTTAGGTACCCAAAAGCTGAAGCCTCTAGTAAACTAAGAATATAACAAGTTGCTTTCTTTAAAAAAAGAAAAGCAATACGTGAACCGTAGATGTGGTTAGGTAAATAATATTTGCTA
>JAULBM010333155.1:2053-12924 GCA_032357055.1 Geukensia granosissima
GCGCCCCCCCCCCCCCCCCCCCCCGTACCACCCTCTTTAAACATACGGTTTCAATATAAACAAAGATCCACAATGAAAGGTAATCTGTAATCACGAAGAATTAAAATATGATGAAATTCAAATGCAACAATAATCAGTCGATTATAGTAACACAAAATCATTTAAAAAAGGTATCCATTGGGCTACAGGTTAACTGGGTTCCTCTTTTAGAACAGGCGCATGAAGTATGCAGTGAGGTTAAACATGTGTGGGATTTCAACCCTCCCCTTAACAAGACCATGGTATTACATAAAGCCATGATTCAAACCTTAATATAAAACTGAAGTAGATTAAGCGCAAAATATATTTGCAACTTTTTATTTTTTAACCAAATTATTGTGCCTCATCGAACCTCTTCCTTTGAGGAACAGCGCTAAATATAGCAATGCCCTAATTCATTTATGACATCGATATGAAATGGAATAACAATTAACATTGCAGCGGCATTTACAGTGCATGAAATATATCGTTGAGTCCCCAATAGAAAAATCTGTTCTCTCGATTCTAATATTTCTATTAAGAAATGGCCTATCAAAGCTGACCTCAAAACAAAGACATCAAATAAGCATCGATTTTCCTCCGTTAATTTGTTTTACAGTCGACAAATACATATATAAGGGACTTGCTATGAAGAGCATCATTTCATTGCAGAGTTCCTGGTTTTACATGATGGCTAACTTATGGTAAGTTTCATTTTAGGCAAGTTAACAGTCTAAACAAAACTAGATAATTCAATGCGGAAATGGAAAACATCTGAAATAGTCAAAATAAAGTATCTTTCAACAACTATTCTATTCCCCTATTTAATATTTGGTTAAATGTCATTTAATGTCCAAAAGTTTTAATAACATAGGAAACAAAATAAACAAAAATAACCAAGTAAAACTGTGTACTCAGTTAAACCTACAATCACTCCTGAATTATTCTTGTTAATATTTGAAATATGAAAAAGGATAAAATTCGAGTTTTAAAAAGCTGCCGAGTGTTTTTTTGCAAATTGTTCTATATAAATCTCCAGCAGTCAATTTCACAAAATATCGTTAGTGTACCTTCTGTCGTAAAGTATGACATCACAGTGAGATTTCCTTTAAAGATTCTACAGTTTACACAAACAAAGATAGTAAAGATATGGCGTTTATTTTGTTTGGTAAATATACAATTATATATTCAGTATCAAAAATGTCATTTTAATGTCATTTATAGCATTCAGCAACATTAAATTGTGGTAATTACAAAAATGAAACAAGATACTCTATAGGTAGGTAGGTGAATCAAATGTGGATTCTAAGATCTAAAAGAATAATTCAAATCAAGCTATTTCTCCTTTTGCAGTAGCACTATAGCATTTGATTTCTCAACTTATTACACTACAATACCAAAGTTCAAAGTAGAAAAAAATAAAAGCTGTATTTCAACTTGTTTCTTTCTAAACGCGGGTACAAGTATTTGGTTCTTGAACAGGACTAATCTTACTCTCTGTTAATCACAAACAAAAAGAACTTTGAAGACAACAGGCAGAATGTTTAACCTCTTGATTGACAACATTTTTGTTTAAATACAAGTTTACCAATGTTAAATAAATAAATATGGTGGATTTAGGTAATAACTATGCTATATGTATATTCAAGGAGTAAACTCTCATCAGATGCAATTAGAACCAAAACAAAGTCCAAAAATCCAAACAAATTGAAATAGAAAGCCAAATCCGACGGTAGGAACCTCTACTTAGTGCAATACGTTTCGAAGCCTTTCTGTATTTTCTTTGCTTTAAAATTTAAACAAATGCAGCAATTTTCTGCATTACATTGTTTGATACATTTCAGACCAGACAAGTCGGACAACTGGGCTGGTGAATACCTTCGGGAACTTCTGGTACACCATCAGAGGCATCAATTATGTAGTTTCAAAATACAAGTTTACCATGTTAAATAAATATGGTGAATTTTGGTATGTTGTTTGTACACTTTAAGTCTCTATTTATTCAACATTGGTAAACTTATATCATGGACGTTGATCAGAAAATACTTCACAAAATAAGTAAACGACCATCAGCTGTTTATGAGAAGAAGATGAAATTGTGAAAAGTTAACAGATGCTTAAGTCCACGATGGACACAACGTAATGACAAAAGCTCACATGTTCTTTTAGGCAAAGTGACCTTAAAGCTATACAACAGAGATGACTTTGATTTTCCCATTGTGAATTTTTCTGTCCATGCATATCAACATTCCAGTCTCGCCTGCATATCGGGTATATATTGCTTTTCCAGGGTTTGTGCTTTCTATCAGGATTTTATGGATAGAGGGTTTACAGTAAGAAAGGTTGCCATGCAATGCCATGATAATGACCAACAAGTTTTGTGGATTTTAAAACCAATTGGAGAAGGCAAACATGCGGACATTTTTGTACATCCTCAAACAAAAACCCATCGAAATCGGATTGGAAATAAAAATTTCCCACTCGGCACAAAAAACCACTGTTTTTGACCTTTTGACCCCTTTTATGTCCTTGACCTTTGACCTTTTGACCTCAAAATTGGTAGAGTGATTTCCCTTCTATATTCCATCCATCTGTGTAAGTTTGGTTCAAATCGGACCAGTGGTTTCAAAGTTGCGGAATGACGGAATGACGGAACTGCGAATTCTATAGTCCCCTGCTTTCGCGAAAGATGGGGGACAAAAATAAAAATTTCTCATAGCTAAGTTGCATATAAATATAAGAAAAACCCCTTTTTGTACCTTCCAAATCACAGGTGGGGCTAGATCTCCCAATATCAATACCAACCTTCATCTAATTCCAAAAATCAATTTCCCAAAATATTAAAGTATCCTTTTACTAAAACAAAAGTTATTGTGCTGAAACCATCCTGTCTACAGACGCCAACACCAATGCCGGCATGAGGTTGATGACAGCTTCATACCATAATATCAATGCATTTTTTTGCAGCCATATAACAACCATGTAAGGAAAATTCCACCAAAATTTGGTAACAATTGCCATCCCCTTTTTCTATATTTAGTTATGGCATATTAGTTGGTTCAGGGAGGGGGGGAATGCTTGACCACTGAAGGACCATTCAAACAGAGTTTGGTAGCCACTGATACAGTAGTTTCTGACCGTAACATTTTTAGGGTACTATGTTAAACTAAGTTCAGCTGTGTAAGCCAACTTGTTAGGTGAGATGGGATGAAAGGCACCACTTTGTAAGAGCGCCATATAACCACAAACTTCTATACATTGTCGTAAGGCCTTCAATAATGGACACATGTCAAGATCCTAAAGGCTCCAAAAATAAAATATGATGATATTCAAATGTAACTATCTGCCAAATAAGTAACAAGAGTAAAACAAGTAACACTTGAACATAAAAACAATGACATCAACTGTATTACATGTTCCTGGCCTAGGACAAGTATGTGGCGGTGTTAAACATGTCAAAACATGTCCTAAGTGAATTTCCCAGTGATTATTTTGGTTGGTTGGGAGAGATACAAACACAATTTGGGTAGATGACAACAGAAAATCTTGGTTGGTTGTCAGGAAGAATTTTGAGTGAATTTCACATAGTGTCCTACTTTAAACTAAGTATGGCTGTTTCAGCCATTTTGGTTGCTGTTGGGGATGTCAGACACAATTTTAGCAGAGGACCATATAAAGACCATTCCATCAAATTGTGGTTGCAATTGGCCTTATAGTTTTAGACACGAAGATTTTAATTTAAATAATAATTGGGTCCTATGTTATAATTAGATCGGCATTGGCAACCACCATGGTTGGTTGGTTTGAATGCCAAACAAAATTTTGGTACAAGACCATGTAAGAACCATTCCACCAAAGTTTGTAGTATTTGGCTCAGTAATTACAGGCAAGATTTTTCAAATAAACCACCTTTTTTTCTTTTTTCAGTAACTGCAGACATCTTGGAAGGCGGTCCGGTATGCCAGACATATCCCCTGATGACCATCAAAGAACCATTTCACAAAAGTCTTGCCCATATTTGCTGAGCAGTATAAGAGGAGAAGATGTTTTCGTCATTGTGGACAGCCAGATGGATGACAGACGACAGATGCAAAGTGATGACAAAAGCTCACAGGACCTTTTATTCCAGGTGAGCTAAAAATTAAACAAAGAAAAGTGAAAAATTAGACATACTTTCTGTGGGTCTTAATTTTAACAGTCCAGCAAGTTTCTTATCCTCATCAGTCTCTTTTACCAGTGTTATGTCTAATGATGATTTCAACAGTAGTTCTCGATCTGCAGCCTCCACTGCTTTAATAGCTTTCTTCTCATTCTAAAATGTGAAAGAATTACATACATAAATTTTAATATGTTGACACTTCTGCAAAATCAGTGAAAAATGGGTGTTTTATTTTGAGGTAAAATCTAAGAAGTTCAAGTCCTTAATATTAAATGGTACCTGACATACATGACATACAAGTTTGCATGGTAATGACAAATTTGTGAGAAACAAAGAATGTTTTACGTAAAAAAAAATATCATTAGTGACACTGTTAAAAGTTTAGTATCTTTAAAAATCTAGAATTAATAAAAGTATTTCTTACATTTATTACTTATTCTCCTTGAATTTTAATATCTTTGCCATTTGACACTAGCTCAATTAGAAGAGAAACCAGTATATATCCACTTGCATTATTAAACCATCCAACCATATGCATTTTGATGCACATATTTATTTTATCATGTTCTTTTCAACAAGCAAATCTCTGTGTTTTCAAACCATATTATATTACCCTGAATTTTTCTCTGGCAATTTTATTAATGATGTAATCGTCTTTGTACTGGTCTCGTTCCTCAGCAATCTGCCCTATAGTAGGTATAATAGATTTTCCTTTCTGTTTGTCGTCTGAACCATGTTCCAGTTTGTACATAGCATCTGTAGCAAGTTTTTTCTGTGTAGCTTTATCTGGAATATATAGCACATTTGTGATGCTCATGAAACCAATCAGCTTTTGTTTGTTTTAGAATACTCTGTGGTCTGTCCAGTGGTTATCCCTTGAATAGAGCCAGAACCCACCTTTAGCCAAAATAATTTTTTCAATAATTGAGATTAACAAATTACAGGCTCAGAATGCTTCCTGTAAAATATTGTTCCATTTGTTCAAGCAGTTTCAGAGGAGAAGATATACTTATGTTTCAGCCAATGAGAAAAAGGGATTGCTTGTTACAGCCACATTTTAAGAAGGAAAGAGACAAATCAAGGACACTTTGTAAAGGATTTTCCATACATGCTTCCTGTAAAATCTGGTTTCATTTGCAATAGTGACTTCATAGGAGAAAATAAAAATGGAAAAGTTGACAGGCAGACAGACACCAAGTGATGACAAAAAGTCACAAGGCCACATGGCCTTTTGCCATGTGATCTAAAAAGAATCTCATTAAACGCACAAATATAAATGACACCTTAGTATTGAGTATGTTTAGCCTACCATCTATTTGCCAATAAAGGCTAACATTGAAGGAGACAGTTAGTTTGGTTAACTGTTCATAGGTTAAGGATGAGTCTTGCAAAATAGGAATGGTAAACCCTTGTTACGGTTTATTGCATGTCGAAATAGAAACAGAGAGTTATCCTTATATCTAGCCCTGATGGAAGCAGGTAACAAAAAAATATTAACATCAATTTGACAAAATAAATTGATATATCCTAAAATAAGAAATCAGAAAATACATTTCAAGGCAAAGTTCAGAAGTTTTTATATCTGACAAATTGTATTTTGAAAAACATTGGACCTGTTTTTCCATTTGAAATTTTATCAATAAAGTTAAGAATTACCTTCAGGGACAATCTGTTCATTTTCCTTAGGATCCCATCTCTGTTCTTTTCTTCTGGCACCAAATAAGATGACATAGTCATGGTTCTTGGAAGAAAGAAATACTTCTCAGATTACCTAGTTCTAAAATTCATTCATATTTATAACTATTTTAAAAATTCTAAAATTTCATCATTGAGCCTTTTCTTGAGGTAGTATTGAAGTGTGCAATGTAGGAACCATTTGAAGTACTAAGGTGTCAAAACACTAATTTGAAATTGGAACACATGCAAAAATAGTGAATGATGAATTTGAGCCCAGGTTTGATCAGTTGTAGGAGTGATTTGAGATATGGCGGCATAGTCCAACAGCATGTCTCTTACAAAGGTTTCCAGGAAGTAAAAATGACTTTTTCTACAGGGGTTCGCTATAGGAGTCAGTGTTTCACTAGAAGCCTTTAAACCTGTTATGATTTTTTGTGTTATGATAGCCATGACATGTACTAATCTTTGTATGTGTGGTCTTTGCCTAGTTAAAGTTAAGGTAAAAGGGCTAAATGAATTTCAACATTCTTGAATTTAGTTGACAATCTTCAAGAAATGAATTATACTCCATGTCAGGGTTTGTTGAAACGGGTAAAAAGGATATTTAAGAAAAACTGTCTGCCATTTTCCTATAAAATAATGTTTATTTTGTAGATTGAAAAAAGTGCAACCAAATTCCAATAATACTTTTTAGAAATCACGATGTATTTTAAACTGCACCGAGTTTTTAATTCTCTACAGGAATTTAACATTGTAAAATCAGCAATTTGTTCGCCGGAAGTGCCTCTTTGCACGCGCTAGCGCAAGACTGGAAGTAAACATTGTCAATGCTGTGTAATAATTAGGTAATTAAATTAGAATAAGATAACTTGCAAAAATGGTTTGAGGCACACCTGAATGCAAATTTAAAAGTCATTCTATTTATATGAATCGGGAGAGAAGGTCCGAACATGAGAAATGTGTGTTTTTATTTAATTTCATTATCTAGGTCAAACTTAAGCTCTCCCGCCAAAAACGAAGATGGGCGACCTTCGACGTTTAATCTCCGTAGAGAAATTCAGGGACTGATAATAGTATATAAAACGTTATTGCGTAGTGTAAAAGATATACCGTTAACTGTGGAAAAATTCTTTCTTTTGATTAAAAATAAATACGATAACAGAAAAGCACCTATAATTAAATATAGTGCGAAAATCACACTCCACAAAAGCCTGACATAGAGTAAAGTGTATTTTCTCCTTTAATAACAATGATAAAAACACATATAAGACACATATTCAACTATAGGTTATCTATCATACATCAGGCATAGGGCTTTGTCACACAAAGCTTATCTAAATCCAGATCAACTTAGCCTGAATACAGGTTTTTGCGCACTAGTGTTGTTATGGCTTAACTTAATCTTCTGTATTAAAATTGAAAATGCAAAAATCAAAAGACCATAAGTACTATGCCAAATTTAATCTATATTTTGTGTTCACACCAGGTCAATTGAGATTATCTTGATTTGGATTAATTTAGTGTAGATTAAGTTGATCTGGATTAAATATGACCTGGAGTGAATGCAGTGTATCTTTTACACATTTATCTGATTTAATCTAATCTGGATTAACTGTTGTGATGTCAACAGCCCCTTGGCCTCAAAATGAGATTTTTCTCATACCAAGTTTTCCCTCAAATGTAGAAAATTTTATACTAAGTAGTTTAAATTGCTTTTTTCTGAGTCAAGGAGAAAGTTGAGCTCAACTAAAGATGATGTTATTCATACCAATCCCAATTTTTGCTTTGATTTATCATAATGATCTTTCTGGATAATAGGATTCCTGCAGTTAATTACCTTATTAGAAGAAAAGCCATTTAAATGTTTTTTACAGTTATTTATTGCTATCTCTCATGAAAACATATAGCGAGATGGCAATGTTTAACATGGCTAGTAAAAGTTATTTCTATGATTATTGGGGTATTAATAATGGGTAACAACTACTCTCTGATATAGTTTCACATGTTGGTATGTGAAATCTGATTTTGTATTTCATAGCACAAATGAATGAATTATTTCAATGAAAAAATTTTTGTTGGGGGGCGGGGAGAAAAAGGGGTGAATTTACATTTCTATACATTATTTTTGCTATCCAGCTTACCAAAATCAATACCGGGGTTCACATAATACTGATTCATGAAATGATAATTGAACTATAGAAACATTACCTTAGGGTCAGTCTGTATTTCAAAATGGTTATCACAGAGATGACATTTCATCCTGAACTTGTAGATAGGTGTGGTATAGTAATTACCAACTTTAGACTTCTCAGCATTGTAACGGACACCCATACCAACATGACTGTTACAACCATCACACCAGATATTGTATGGCAATTCAAATCTGCAAAAAAAATATATCAATTAACCATCAGTTAACATGATAATAAGTTTAAGATTTTCAAACAAAATTATGTAGTATGTATTGCAATTTGAAGCAGTGTTTTTCTTACAGCAAACTGTATCCCTCAAGTGAAACTGGCACTGGTGTGGTATGGTTAATTCTGGTAACTTATTTTAAATTAAACAGGTAAAACATGAAATCATAAGGATGAAGTGTAAAAGAAATATTATGTCAATATTTTATATACATGTATATCATACATCAAGGTTTTGATAAGGAGTGGGGTCCAACCAACTAAAGAAATATTATGTCTACATTTTATATATATCATACATCAAGGTTTTTATCACCAGCTGGGTCCAACCAAAGACATTAAATTTGGTATTACTAGCTGCTTTTCTGCTAAGCATGTAGCACTTATGAGTAAGAGCAAAGACTGGTAGGCCAAGAGTCAGAATTATGTGTCTTAGTAAAGCAGAATGTTTTTTTTTTGTGTGCTAGCACATTAAAAATCCAGGTCAGCATGTTAGTCTAGTACAAAGCAGGATTAATCATCATCAATTATTAATATGCTCTCAACCTCAATATGCATGAAATATTTGCCCCTGAACGTAAAGCAACATTCAATCAATCAATCCTGAATGTAAAGCAACATTCAATCAATCAATCCTGAATGTAAAGCAACATTCAATCAATCAATTGATATATCATAAAAAGGCTAGGTTGAGCAAAGACAGCTTTCCTGATAATAAAGATTCCACTGTATTTTTTTTCAGTTTTTAGATATTGTCTACCATATTTGGTTACGAATACATGTATGAAATCATGTGACTGTAGTGTCATGAAAATTCAAGGTATAAAGTAAATAAATTGAACCAAAGAAAGCAGAAAATAATAAATCCCCCATTAATTTGTATTTTGTCATATAAAAGTAGAAACAAAAAAGATTCAATGCATAAAATTATAATAAGAAATTGGTCATTTGAGTAATTTTTATTTTTTTTGTTTCAAACTACATTGTATCTTCCCAATCATATTCAATAAAGTTATAGCAGAAATAGATGTATTAACAAGACTGATCAGGCATACAGTCAGTGAGGAGTTCCCACTCTGAAATTCCCCTATATATCTATGTAAAACCACATTTTTTTTTGAAAAGTTATATTGAAATCAATTCTATACCAATTTTGATCAAATAAACATGGAAATTACTTATAAATGAAGGAACTGCATTTTTTGTGGCCGTAACTTTTCCTGATTTGGTCAATTTATGGACAATTATTAAAAAGTATCCCCTAAGTACTTTAATAATTGGTTTTAACACTTTAACATTGTTAAATACAAAATTGTCAGCAGTTTTATTGTTTATTTGGAAATGAGTTTTTGAGAAAGGATGATTTAAGTAGGAAATTAAACTTTTGATACCAATTTTCCCTACATACTTTAGTTAAATTGTGAGGTCAATTTTTTTCTTTCTGTTTAGTCCATTAATTGTCTCATAATTATACCCAAATAAACAGCAAAAATGCTGAAATCCTGCTTTTTGTGATGTAAATTTTATCAAAATTGTTTAAAAAAAGTGTAATTTTACATAAATATTCAAAGCCATGAACAGGTATAAAAAACATTTCTGCAATAATTGGAATACCCAAATACATGTACATATACTTTTACAAGTATAGGGAAATTTCAGAAAAAAAAATCATTTTTGTCCAACACCTAGTGATACCTTGTGAGTGAACTGATATCCACCTGATAACAAGGATACTTCGTGACTGTACTGGTACCTACCTAATAACAAGGATACTTTGTGACTATACGGGTACCTACATTGTACCTGATAACAAGGATACCTTGTGAGTGTACCAATAACCACCTGATAACAAGGATACTTTGTGACTGTACTGGTACCTACCTGATAACATAGATACCTAGTGACTGTACTGATACCTACCTGATAACAAGAATACCCTGGCTGAGTTTCCTTGCTCTATCTCGTAATGGATGTTGACCAACATATTTATTTACAGAACCTTTGGAGGGATCCCAATCAGGTGGATAATACTTGTTGACAGACTTTCTTTCTGCCTGAAATTTATATAAAATTTTACTAAGTACATGTATTATCTTTCAGTTTACTGTAGACATGAACATTTACAAAGGTTGTAATTTTCACAATATCATACAGTTTACAATATATCATATTTGTATTGGGGTAATTTTGGTGCAAAATGAGCCAAAATTTACACCCATAATCACAGATTAGACAAGTGTTACTTGATAGCATAAACTGAGACTGCTGATGTAAGAACGATGACATTATTATTAAATATTAGCATTACAAATAATCTATTTGCTGAGTTTGTGAAAAGTACAAAATACTGAATTTGGATGTTTAATGAAGAGGATACCAAAACAATTTTGTTAAGGGGACGACCATTTGATTTTCTGTGGGGGGGGGCCTGGAGGAATTTGAAAATGAATGATTTTTCTTGGACATTAATGGAAATAAATATTTTGTCATGAGATAGTGTGAAAATAAATAATTTTACTGAATACCTACTGAAAATGAATAATTTTATGGAATTTTCAAAAACTGAAAACATAATTTTAAATGTTTTTGTGTTTCAGATG
>JAULBM010333165.1:0-12924 GCA_032357055.1 Geukensia granosissima
GTAATCAAAGCCGGGGTTTAGTCACAATCGATGTTGGTCGCAATAGGTATAGGAACGGATTTGTATTCATGACAGTCATGATTAGTCACCACCATTTTTCGATCGAGAATTTAAATTAAGAATTTTGCCAAGACCGTTGCAAAAAAGCTAATATCAGGTATGCGTTGTATGAACACTATATTTGGGATATGATATTGATATGATTGACATACATTAGTCTTCGTGGCTTTTCTAGTAGTCAATTTAGATAGTAGGGAATACTGTAGAATTTTATGTTCCACAATGACAATGGTTTCACTACGAAATCTACAAAATAAAAAGATATAAGTAACCTATAAATTGGCACATACATCTTCATGACGAAGAACACATCAATTCATATCTTCGACAAAGACGCTGCTATACTTATTGTAATAATAAAATGGTGAATATATTATTATGTTCTAATATGGGGCACTGAAAACGTCAACAGGATTTACCCATGGTAAAAATCTCCAATAAATATTGACATGCACGCGCTATGACTTCACAATATATTTTGAGCACAAAAACCGCGACATCACAATGAATTTTGTGCAAAGTCTATATAAACGTATTAACGTATTTACAATATTAGATCGAAACAATTCATGGCAGCCATAATTTGTTTCTATTTTAACATGGCCATAAATTATTTCTTATGTTTTCTATTTCGTGATAATACCTCTAACCAGCAAATTTGTACTTTTTAAATAAAGCATTTTGATGCTTAGGTTTGATTGCAAATTGCAGAAAAGAGGTGAAAAATATAGACTTACCTGTGCAGTAACGGAAAGTGGAATTGTTTTTTAGAATACACCCTTAGTGTGAAAGGGCGAATGCAGGCGAGTCCGACCATACAATTCAGAGACTGTGTCATGTATAGTCTAGAGTTATTCCGACGAGCGACAAAAAACTGTAAAAATTAATTTTTATAAAACTGAATATGCCGTAGCGGCTATTGATCATTTTAATCATTTTTCTATTCCAATGGAAGAAAACATTATAGCATAAGTATATTAGTTCAAGAAACCTTTTCATATTGAATCTTGTATTAGGTGTTCATCTTTCAGTATTTATTTATATAGCTATCTGATTTTACTATGTTTAAACTTCGGCCTACCTGTGTGTTGGTTCTTATGCTGCTGATTAAAGGATAAAACATTTAAACATCATAGTAAGTCCAGTGTAGAATGTCCATGCGATAGATCAAAAAGCATAGTCCAAATAGGCGGGAAAAATTCTAAACAAACCAAAAGATAAAACGGAAACAAATGCTTAGACTCAACAAACTTCTTTATCAAACAGGAGAAGCTAAAGGTGCTTCGAAAGGGTAAAGATACCCTGTGCGCGTCACAACCGTTTTGGAATCTTTTAACTCTGATCCTGGTGAACGACAATCCGAGAAGAGGTAAACCTATTGCTGAATTACCGGTAACAGGTCCGGTTTATAAATTGATACCTTATGAATCAACCAATTGTTGATGGCCACCATATTTTCTAAGGAGATGCGATTTTATCATTGAATTGACGTATCCTAAAAAATTCTGATACATGGAACAGGCACTGACGGATCGAATCAGCTGCGACACAAAAACCCCATAGGCAGATAGGCATAAATATTGTTACATGAATATGGAAAGTTTACAATAGGAAAATTATACTCATTTAGTTTTTATATCTGTGAAAAGATTTCCTCTCTTGGTCTAATTCGAAGAATAAATCTAGGTATGAAAAAGTTTTTGAGTCTGTGGTCTCTTTGATTTCTAGTTCACTTGGATATTTTGGTGCAGATGCTCATTATACATAGGACTATTCAATGACAAAACTGCATCAATATAGAGAAAATTAAAATTAAATGATCTTGCTAATTTGTTGTTGGTATTTTGCAGGAGTCCCTGGATGACTTTCGCTTTGACAATGTAATTCAAAATACGTTTGAACTTGATGTACTGTACTGTCATTTCGTTGATAGGCAACTCGGCAGCATTGCTCGATTTAAAATAGTAAAAACTTTCAATATTTATGCAAGGCTTGTACCAAGTATTTTGAAGGTAAAAATATATTTGGATGTTATCCACTGGGCACCGGAGTGGTCTCTTGAACTATAGAACTGACCCAGCGCAACCCCAAGATGGCGGATAGGGGTAGCCCTCTATCTGGGGGAGGCTGCTAGGTTATTATATGGAAAGTCTGGATGTGTACCATATTGAGCGACGCGTGTGAAAAAAGCCACGCTCCATGCACGAAAAAGATCCCTTTTGGAGAAAAAAAGAAGGCTGGTGCGCTACGAAAGGGTAAATTTTCGCCCCTATTCATCCTCCCATTTTCAAGTGTCAATTAAAAGCCGTTTCCTTGTGTGTCTTAACCCATCCCACTTTCGATAATGTTGTTTATTGTTGATCTCGTTCTCCTCCTGAATATAAATTAAGTATCTGCCACTTGGTGTTCAGCAAACAACAGCCATTTAAAGTTTTCTGTTTTCATAACACGCCTACACCTAAAACAATCAGCATCATTCAATCTTTTATTTCAAATTTCCTCATGGAAGAAATTGTCTTTCTTTTTTGAACATTACAAAAAATATCGAATGAAAGCAAACACACCTTTCGTCATCTGGAAGCACAGCGCAGGAATTAGCATATATAAAGTTATTACATTTATTAATACAGAGAAAAGCTAACAACACACTAATTTGGAAACCGAACACCCACAAACACTATTTATGTTACAGAAAGCATTTACATTTTAGCATGTCTTAATCTCTTTCCTGAACTTGAGGATCAAGTTAATTGCGGATACGATACTTATTTTGGAGCTTCAAGTCTAGTGTAGAAGGATTCCATGATTTCAAGAGCACCTGATCCCAGTCCTGTTTTGTAAAAGAGTGCGTAGATTCCAAGCCTTTGTTCATTTTGTTCTCGTTTTATCCTTTACTTTGTTTCAAATTTGTCTTATCTAATTTAACTATGCACTTTGGATCTCTCACTTGTGTATTTTACACTTGATTTGAATAATGAACAAATTACGCAAATAAAAAAAGAGAATTATCTGTACATAATGTATATTGAAACTTCCGTTGCACAAATGACCGCTGCAAATTTGCTTGAAAAAATAGTCTCCAATGCCTGAAAAACTCAAAGATTCCACACTATATAGAATTGCTGCTAATTACCATCTATTTTCAGAATATTCTAGGCTAAAAAACCAAGAAAATTTAAAAAAATTGCAAATCTTTATAAATTCATAATTAAATGTCAACCGCGATTTAACAGCAAATACAATTCCACACCAGGCGGGATTCAGGCGGGGGCGCACCCGGCGCCCCCCCCCTAAAAACGAAAAAATATAATTTTTAGTCTTAATTTTCGCGATTTCTATGAGCTTCCGGGGGCTTCGCACCCCCTGGTCCCCTAAGAAGGCACTGACCTGGACCAGCGCCCCCTAACCTAAAATCCTAGATCCGCGCCTGATCGTAAGGTTTTACGTCATAAAATTATTTTGACTGTTAAGTTACACACATAAGATCAATTTCAAACTTACGATTTTCAGTGAAATTCATTGTTGATCACTATTTGGCTTTCCAATGGAACAATGTATAAATGAAGTATACTTAATGCTATAAATCAGCCACAAACTGCACTTGTTGTGCAAATGGACAATTTACCAGCACTTATAATTACAAATGTGTTTCTGTTTAGATTGTATTGGAGCTCATATTCCAGATCTGATAAGCAAAAAAATTGCAGCTTACTGCTTCTTATTTATACATATGTTAACAATTTTATTTGGTCCTAAAGCTTTCATATCTAAGTAAGAAATGTTTTGTCAATTATTATTTTTGTTGTTTAAATGTATGTAATAAAGCTAAGATAAGAAAACGTTTCTGTAAAATAAGTAATATTGGCTGTGTATTGATTTTTGCTATCTTCAAGGTCTTAATTTTTCAGAAAAATTGTACACATGAATTGCAAAAATTTACCTAGAATTTTATAAAAATAAAGGTTATTTGTGAAGGAAAAGAACACGAGAACATATACAGAAGAATAAATCAGCAAAAATTGCAAATGTGAATATTATTTTAAAGAAAGATTATAGAATATCTGCCAGAAAGAAACAATCAACACCTTTCAGGATTGTGTACTGCATAATTTCTCATTGCCTTTAGTTCACTAGATTTCTGTGGGGCACAAAAAACGTTCTCAAAAAAATAGTGCCTTACATTTCTTTCTATTATCAAACATATTGTAGACAAAATAGAAAAACAATGAATGAAAATGTCTGAACTAGAAAACTGACTGGGTCAGCAAGGGCCCCGCTGAACAGGAAGTGGTTGTCCGGCAGATCTGAAAATGGCTTACACGGTACAACTCATCCATATAAAGCTCCATACCAAATATCAAATCATTCCCTTGAGTAGAAGCTGAGAAATCTTTGACAGAAAAAATTGTGGACGGACAGACGGTCGGACGGACAGACAGACAGGGTGAAAACTTTAGGGCACCCGCATCTCGATGCGGGGCCCTAATTACACTGAAGATCTATATAAAGTCTTACAGCATATAGATGTCTAGTGTCAATTTCTTCCTTTTTACGATGTTCATCTTCCAAGTCTTTTGGCGGGGTCACTGGCCGACCTTCATCATCAACATATATTACCTTAAAAAACACAAATTTATTTGTCAACTATTGTTCCAATTATTTGAGCTTTATTGATTAAAAACAAATAACTTAAGCATAAAGGACAAAAAAAAGATAAGAATAATATATACATTTTTACCAAATCTTAGCTTTTCCATTATGCCTTAAGGTTACTTTCTACACTGGTATACTAAACAAATTTGCAAAACTGGAGAAAAAAAATTAACTTTAAGAAAAACACCTGCAGCTGATTTCACAAAAAGTCTTATGTTTAAGTTTGATCGTAAGTGTAGAAACTTCAAAGGGAAGTTCCTTATGATGTCAAAATTTACGATAAATTTTGCACTTAGGACATTTTGTGAAACCGACTGCTGATATTTTGACCAGATGTGTCTGTTACTATTAACATCATGATACATATCGATATGTACTGAATTCTCATTTATTGCCTTTCAAACTTTTACTTTTTAATTGTTTTGCATGGCAATTCTAAAAGATATTGTGCTATGAGGCATTAATTTGTATCTTCATGTATAAAAATATGTTATTTGGTCATATATTGCTTCTACATGTCAACAACAGCTAATTTCTAGCATCTAGATATTAAACTGTCCAAATATTTATTGTACCAGAAAATATGATTTCGTACTTGTGTACCGGGGTTGCTAAAACATACCGTGATATATCAATATACCGGTATATCATTACACCCCTAATAGATATCAAGTGGTCGCCTTGACATCTTTATTTAGGTATACTTACATCAGCTTCATAGCTATCATGATATTGTCTGTCTGATGGAGCACTACGTGGTCTGTAGCGACTAGATGGACGACTAGACCTCGGAGACAAGTATGGGAGAATGTCCTCGTCTCCTTTTCTGTATTTCTGGGCCTGAGGATTAGTACACACAAATCAAAAACACACATCAAATTACAGCGGGTTAGTGTTAGCTATAAATAAATTCATAAAATACCCTGTGTTTCCAACACTATTGCAAATAATAATATTGGTTAGTGTAAGCTATAAATAACTTCATAAAATACCCTGTGTTTCCAACACTATTGCAAATAATAATATAAGTTTGTTTGCTGTTGACCTATAAAAATGACCTTACTGTAAATATAGTTTTCTTTTCACTGTCCAACAACATAAAAAAAAAATGTGCATGAAAAATGGGCATACCACAAATATAGTGTGTTTTTGACTCTCCAACAACAACAAAACTTGGGCATGAAAAATGGGTTTTCTGTTAATTTAGTTTGCTTTTGACTGCTCAACAACACAAAAATTGGGCAAGAAAAAAATGGGCTTACCATAAAAATTAGTTTTCTTTTGACACTGGACAACACAAAAATTGGGCATGAAAAATAGGCCTATCATAAAAAAAGTTTGCTTTTGACTGCCCAACAATACAAAAATTGAGCATGAAATAAGGGCTTAACCTTAAATTCAGTTTGCTTTTGACTGCTCAACTATACGAAAATTGGGCACAAAAAATGGGCTTACCGTAAAATTTGTTTTTTGAATGCCGACATTTTTTTTAAATACAAACCCAGATTTTTTAAGGAAGATTAAACTATTTAATTTAACAATTTAATCTGATGAGAAGTTTCTGTTGATTTTAAAAACTTGGACTAATCAGAACACATTATTTGCTCTTTCAGCCATGTTAAATTTTAAGTCTTTATAACATTTCTTCCAACTGAGCTTAAAATCTGTCCATTGCTTTTATCTTAAAGGTTAAAACATGAAATTCCACTATGGTCCAATGTTAAACTAAGTCACATCATGACCGCCACTTAAAATTTCGCCGTTCAAAAAAACCTCTCTAATGTTTGCAAAGCTGAGAAACACAGGTATTTTTGTTAAACTCACTCCACTTATTCCTTTGAATAATGGTTTATCTTACATAGCAAATCCATAATAATCATTTGGTAAACATTGCCATTTTTCCTGTGTAATTTCTTATGATAAATATCTTTTATTTGGTGTTGATTTTTAACAAATTTGTTTAAGTTAACCAAAAACATAAAAATAAATTCAAGTTTTGCTTGAATTTAGAAAACTAAAAAATTTTTGAAATCTGAAGAGAAATTTTCAAATCAGTCTGAAATGCTATTAACAAATATATGTGTTTACTATTTACTGCTTCAGTTTTAGCATGTTTACACCTTCATGACCTTGAACAGTTTGAACGGGAACTATATACATGTACATGTATTAGATATTTTTTGCTACCAAACTTCTACTAAGCATTTTATACTTGTAGGAATATTTTGTAAATTTCAAAATAAGAAATGTGAAAAATATAAAACAATTCCTAAGTGATAAATTAAAATGTCCATGTTTTAGCATATGCTTTAGTTATTAATTTGTATTTCACACTGTTATATATCTAAACACAACAAGCCAGATAAGTATAAGATACTTCAATAAAACAAAGCAAAATATTTTATCTGCATTAACATTTCAACACTCTTTTTTAACACTTCACATCATCATGACTAACCAATGAACCGGGAGTAAGAATATTTTCTTCCTCCTGGACTGATTCAGCAGGGGGAGGAGGTCGTAACCTTGGGGTCAACAAAGGCATCAAAGCGGAATCACTTCTCCTTTTTGTTTCTGCCTGAACATATTGCATAAAAGGCAAGTCAATTTAATATAATTCACAGGTTAAAATTCAAATTGACTTCTGGACATCAGTAATATTAGTATCAATTGGAACCAGTTTTAAATACACAATTTTGACAAATTCTATATAAAAAGTGATGACAGCCAGATGTCTAAAACTGACACGACAGATTGATCAGTGAAAAACAATCATAAAATTAAATAAGAAAACCAACTTTAATGTGATAATATGTGGCAAATTTCACTCAACCATGAAAATAAAGTCGAGGAAACATGATATATGCCATTGAAATGGCAGACCATGCATATACTGTTGTCCTGTCATATTAGACCTATGCAAACTTCATCTATGTCTTGGACCATCTGTATATATTCTCGATTTTCATATACTAAAATTGCAAACATAATTTTTATATTCTGTTAGATTTATCTCCCTTTAATATGACAGGTGTCTCATTACAGTTTAACAGTGAAATTCAGAAATGAGTGTATTTATACTATTTCAATTTAACCGTCAGGACACCAGTAGCTGACATCACTTTCACAATGTACATGTTTTTCTTCCCCATAAAATGGCTGAAATACTGCTGATGTGGCGTTAAACACCAATCAATCAATCATAAATGTTTAAGCATATTTTCTGTTTTGTCAAGATATTTCACATTAATAACAAAAAATAACATATTGATTTCTACAGTTAAACAGAGACAAATCTTGCACAAGCTGTGTCTATATTGATAATAACTGTTCTGTTCTGTACTTGTATAAAATGTAAGGTAGGTTAGATTATTGATTATAAACAGAATTTCTTTATCAATAATACAAACTGATTTACAGGTAGATTTTACACCTGAGAGTCATTAATTAATTATTCAATAATTCTTTACAAACATACAAGTGTTGACAGGGATTTAGTTTTCAATTTTCAATCTATTATGAATATATACACAAGGTTCTTAAAATAGAACTTTTATCATTTATCATAAAAATGATATGATTTTCATCTCCACTTTCTCTTTAGTTATTCAATATTGCAATCATAGCAATAGAAATACAAAATTTATAAGATATCTAACAGAAACAAAATCTTCAAATTGCTTTTACCCAAATATTGAAAATAATTCCATTGTAAGGCATTGAGTGCAACAATTAGCTAGTATTTTAGCCCCTCCCCCTCCCCCTCCCCCCCACAAAAATTTTTTTTCTGTGAAAGTCATGCTTTCTGAACAATTTCATTTCACAGTTTTTGAAACACTTTGAAATTACCTAAAATTTTGGGACCTTATCATATTTTCAAGGACCTTGTCCTTTGCATGGAGCATAGGTTATCACTTTTTTCTGCCTTTGTAAATTAAATCTCACCCATGTCTAAAGATTGATTAGAAATCGACTTACCCGTACTCTCCGTACTAGTTCTAGTTTGGCGATTTCTTCCAGCTTACGTTTAATTTCCACCTGTCTATTTCTCTCGATGTCCAGTGTTTTATGTACGATGGCTTGGGCCAGTAAATCTTTAACATGTTTTTTGTGCTCCTTCCTGGCCATGTTAAGTCTGTACTGGTTCTCTGATATAATATGTCCTCTCTTGTCAATCTAAATATATCATTTTATAAAAGATTGAGTATTAATAGTTCTTCAAAAGTCTATCATACTTGCATGACTTGATCATTAATAATTATGGACGAACATCAATTTATTAAATTACTACAATTATTTAACAGTCCTGCTCTCAGTCAATCATTAACCTCACATCCTTATGTTGGCAAATTAAATGGCCAGATTATTGTTTTGTAAGACTCAGTCTAATTAAAATTAGATCTCCCCCCCCCCCCTTGCTCCTCCCTATTTAATTTTGTTTTTTAACTTGGTTACACTCCAATGTGCGGACAACTAATTTTAATTAGATTGTGTAAGACTACTATAATAATAATTTTATTTTCCCAATCAAAGGGCCCATAAAGAGCATTACAATTAAAAAAAACAAAGACAGAAGGAATGTATCTCTTTTTCAACAACATTTAAATTACAAAGAGAACATAGCCTTTCACATCTTGTTTGCCAGATATACTAGTAATACATTCATGTCTGCCGGGTATTTCTTGTTTGCCAGATATACTAGTAATACATTCATGTCTGCCGGTTTCAATTCTTAAACAATGGTTACTGAGTCTATATTTAGTTAATAAAGTTCTTTTATCTGATTCCCTCAAGTCCAAATAATTTTCATAATCAAATGGTGTCTTGTATGAGAAGTACATGTATGTATCCAGTTTTCCATCTACTTCTCATATCTCTCCATACATTTGGAAAATTCAACATAAGTTTCTTTTTCTGTAATTTTTAAACTTATTCTTGCTTAAATAGATCAATTTCTAATTTTTCACTGTTAAACAGAAGGTTAAATACTGTGTGTAGCCACAATGTTCATTAACTTACTAGTCTCGTCCTCTGTAGATGGCATCATATCCTTAAGATGGCAAAGTATCCAGCCAGATTTCTGTCTGTTAAGCTAATGTATGAAATTACATGTACTTACCAGTCCTGCTTTCCGTAGATGGCGTCGCATCCTTGTGTTGGCAAAGTAACCAGCCAGATTTCTGTCTGTAAGGCTACTGTATGTAGCCAGTGGTCTGCAATATACATTTAGAAATTAAATAAACAGAGACGCATAGGAATTCAGATATTCAGAACCAGAGCATGATTTTTACTGGTCCATTTCTACTTTGTCCAAAAAAAACCTTCCGAGCAGCAAGGTCAATACATGTAATCTGGAATTTACAATATAGAAACATTAAATTGAACATTCTTTTAAGGAAACAAACACTATTTTAACATATTATAACAGACTACTGGACATTTGGTATAATAATTAATACCATTTTGGATTTGATTCTGATGAATTTTTTTGTTTGTGCCTTCAACGAACCCCATCTCAACAATGTTTAAGTCTACCGGTATTTAGGAAATTTTCAGAGTGAAACCCTAATGCCTTTTGTGGTAAATTGCTGATTCAAGTTCACATGGCAAAACAATGACAGACAAGACTCCTTCAGAGGACATAAATTTTCTATTAAACTATCTTAATTTTATATTGTTTTTTTTTCCTCATTAAGAAATTATAGCGTAAAATCCATCATAGTTTCACATTAGCTGGTATGTTTTTTTTGATGAATGGGGTAAAGTCCCCGAAAGCATATGGCAAGTGTTTAAAACAAATTTTTAGAGAGATAATGTACATGTACATGAAATTTCAAAAAAGAAATAGACAATATGCAAATAACCTCAAGCATTTCAATGGAAATTTGAAAACAAATGATCAACCACATTTCCTAAACTACAACATGGCCGCTAATGTAAAGTGGTTTTAATGGAATCCTAAAGGCTAAATGGGATTACTAAATATTTTTACTTTCCGACATACTATTTTACATGCCAAATAATATGAATTCTAAATGATATGAAATCTGCTGTTGGCAAGATTGTGTAACTGATGAGAAAGGGGTTTGCTGCCATTAAAGCAATAATTTCATGCTTGAAAATATGTTTTCATGTTTGAAAAGTGATGTGGGATGTACATCTTCTTACTGAAATGAGGACATCTCAAAGTCATATGCAGAACCTATACTATCATCATTTCTCATATTAATGGATTCATATCATATATGTATAAAATGCTGAACATTGCTCGTTACCCCCCCCCCCCCCCCCCCCTCTTTTTCATTACTCTCAGCATCAACCTACCCATCGTGTATTTGACTCATCCTGCCCTATTTAAGCTTTCCACATGGAATAAATAATTGCCAGTTCTGTTGACAAAGCTCTGTAGCGGTAGAGAACGTCACAAGTCCATGGTTTTAAATTAATAAATATTTTCTCTCCGCCATAAACACTCGTCGCCGGGGAGAATCACGTGATCAAACAACTTTAGCGCAGGTGCCCGTTTTGCTTCCGGTTATTCTAGCAAGGATGCGTTCGGATAACTACGATCAAATACTTGAAGGTGAAATCATGGTATTAACAAAACGAGTGTTAATCATGCCTCTCTTTCTGAACTTGGTAGACACCTGCTACATTACGAAGTTATAAAATTGTGTTAACATATTGCTTCAGAATGAAAATTTGTCTACAGAGTTTCCATTACTTGGGTTTACTTAGGGATGCATATTTATGTAGTAAAGAACTTCATTCTACTATAAAGTCATCTTGGTATATTCTCAGTAACACCTTAAAATTATGTTCTATGTTTTATCTTGGTATGAAAAGAAGTAAAAGTTTATTTGGCCGAGAATTAAATCAATCTCTCAAGAAAATTATTATTCTGATTTGAATTTCAAATAGTGTGTTAAAAGACGGTAAATTAGATACATAATTGTCATTGAAAACAAATTTCTGTCTTGAAAAATATTTTACTTTACTTTATAAACGTGAACACAAATGGATTACGTGTATAAGCTCACAGGTTACAAATTGAGACTGGTACATGTAGATATAATAAGATACCAAGAGACAACAGCTAGATTATGTAAAATTGCTCTCTGAATAAGATAGAAGATGAAGTCAATTTTCTTTTGAAAATGTCCAAAATATACACCTATGAGAGAAAACTGGTTAAAAGATATCAATTCTAAAACAATTATCTGATAACCAAAAATTGTTCTGGATTTTAAATTGAGATGACAAAATTATTTTAAGCTCTGTTGGCAAATTCCTCCATGAAAATATGCCTTGAGGTATATTAAATAAAGTTGAAAGTTCAAAGTTCAAAATTTATTAAACATAAATTACTATGATTTTAAAAACATAATGTTATATACCCATATACTGAATATGTATTATATTTATTTTTATTTGAATGTATTGTGTCTTTCTATCAATTAAGCAACTCTTCTCCTCTTTTTACTGTATAACTGTACTCTCTCTTTCATACTGACCCTTTTTGCCCCTTAATTGGAATAATAAAGTATTTTGAATACTTCCACGACATATCAGTAATTGAAATTTGACCCTTTGTTCTGATTTTCCGCATAGGGACAAGACAAGACAAAAACATTTATTTATGGTCGGGGTTAAATAATTCCAAACAAAAGCTCGGTAAATCTTTTGGCCGACATTTATAACAATTCAGTTCAATATTTTATTGGAAAGAGCACAATAAATATTGCGTGATCCAAGATTATAAACAAAAACATTATAAACACAAACACAATTTTGTTTTTCTAAGGTTTCTTAAAGAAAAGTCCCAAAACTAATAATAAGTTTTCTTTCCCTATAATTTTCGTTAAAAACTTCAAATTAATTTTGAAAGAAATCCCAAACCTTTAATTTTACATATCGTACTCAAGAAGTAATCGGACCATGTCTTTCAACTTCTTATTTATTATAATTTTTGTGATAACTGTACATGTAATTTCCAAATGCACTCAAAGTGATCGCTACTTATATGCTTGTTTCATATGTTTTTTGTTTCATTTCAAGAGTCACTTAGCTGTCATCAAAGCAGCAACACGTGCTGCCGAGCAGGAACTTCGACCGTAGTAGAACGTGGAGAGATGGAGTAATGACCAACTCCTTACATCGCCCTCGACGGAGTGACCCACTGGCAACCAGCCCTGCTGCAGTGTGTTGAGG